>JBBPQT010000153.1:0-26760 GCA_038092715.1 Boletus smithii | reverse complement strand
ATCCGCGCTCACGAATATTCCAGCCACGATCCTCGCGTTCTTCGTTTATGATACTTTCCTCAGCTCTTCCTCCCGAAGTACGTCCTTTCAATTCTCACCTTGATGTGCAAAGCAAGAAGCTGACTGGAATCCGCGTTGGTTCCATAGCCCTCACCCCACAACACGTTGCATTCCTCAGAGCACATAAGCTCTACCACGAGGACAACGGACTTGTCCCATCAGGCTATCTCTCAGCGCTTGAACCACACAACGATTCACCCTCGTTGAGATCACTTGACGAGAAGCCCATTGTCCATGCGATGGTGGAATCAGTTGCCAGAAATGTCTAGTCCTCAGCTCGAAAGATGTTAATGGGTGGAAATTTGGTGACTCGCGGCGGGAAATGTTCAAATCTCATTGGAAACGGTAATTGGTATAACACGCGAATGACTTTGCCGCGGACCGCATGGACTTCATTGTCTACTGTGTACAGTACATTTCTTTCTTGTTTCAGGGCACATAAAGAAACGGTAGATTCCGTTGTATCATCGGTTAGAACTGCCCTAGACTGTCGATAGGAAAGTTTAAAGACCGAACAACCCCAAGTTACAATTTTGGTAGTTCAGTGTGTCGTTCGTTGGAGACTCGGACAACTCTGTTCGATCCACATTGTAGAATTCAATTCCAGAAGCTCGAGGATGGAAGGTGGACTTACAATTTCCCAGTGTTACTTCCAGAAAACAACAACGGTAGCGCCGTTGGTGCACTCTCCAGCCCCTCAACGATATGGAACTTTCGTTTGATCGTCCCGTCCGCGAGGCCGACAGCTAAATCGGCGATTGCTCTGGGATACTGCGAAGCATAGTCAAAACTACACGAGGTAAGTCGCAGAAATTAAACTGTGGACAACAAAGGAACGTACACGACAAAACCTTGAATCTTGGCACGCATTGCGATTAGGTTCAAGTAGTTTTCAAGGCCACGAGGCGTTGGCGCATCTAGACAACGAATAAGTGCATCCCTCCAAGCGAGGTTAATATGGTCAGCGTACTATAGGCAGAGATAGCTCCTGAAATGATGCAGTCAGCAAACCCAAACTATACGCATAAAAAACCGCACGAACCGCACAAGACTACCCTCGCACCCTTGTTCAATCGCTTCAACGCCATATCCAGAATTTCTCCACCGACATTGTCAAAGAAGACGTCGAGATACCCGACGGCGTTCTTGAAGTCCGCTTGGAACGTGTTATGCTTATAGTTCAAAGCCACATCAACGCCTAGCTCTTTCTCTAGCCATGCACATTTATCATCACTCCCGGCGAGCGCGACGACTTTTGCGCCGGCACGTTTACCGAGTTGACAAACGAGGGATCCGACTGCTCCTGCGGCACCGGAAACCAAGAGAGTCTCACCAGGTTTCAGCTCCCCAATGTCATGGAGACCCTGTTGTGATCATTCCGAACCTTGAATGAATGATACTGCCGCAGCACTCACGAAGTAGGCAGTCATACCTAATTTTAAGAAATTAAAGCCAAACGAAGCACGTCATTAACAATAGGACATACCGGGCGTACCGAGAGTGTTTAAAAAGTCGAGTTCCGTGGTGCCTGGAAGGGGGCTTGAATATGTCAGTCACAAGGTTTTGCATGAGAGTCTCTGGATTCACGTCATCTTTTGGAGCCGTGCGTCCTTCAGAACGGTAAATTCAGTCCAGCCTGAGCGGTGGGTGCATCTGGGTCAGGAACTCCGACTCGTCCGGATGGAAGGGGCAACTTTAGGATACGTACCGAGTGAGCCAGATACCACGTCACCTTTGGTGAACATACTTCCCTCCCCGGCCTCCACGACGACACCCATCCCGGAAGCGCGCATCACCTCGCCGATCCGAACAGGAGGGAGGTAGCTACGTGTGTCCCTCAGCCAACCTCGCATAGCGGGGTCGAGGGAGAGATATGTCACTTGAACAACAGCCTCTCCCACCCCTGCCTTCAGGACATCCTTTGAAATAGTCTGTGATTCGAAGGTGTCGGGGAGAATGTCTGCTTCAGGGCGTTCACGGAGAACGATGCGAGTGAATGTGCTGGACGACATGAGGTGTACTAGTGAGTGTCGAATGTGCGAAGAGAGTTGCGCGGGTGCAGTGGTCTTTATGAACGTTTTCGCATACTCTGGGCCTGCACATGAAATCAATGATTCGGGTATTTCTCCTTGCCAAATCCCGGCTATTCTGTACCTCCGAACTAATTACAAATATGGAAAGCCGGACTCAATCATTGATGGATTCGAAGGCGTCGGTTAAGAATCCGTTGACTATCAATCGAGTACACAAATCAACCAACGGAGACAGAATGTCATGTGCAGTTTTTCAGAGTCCACGAATCAGACTCACGAGCTGGAGACGGAGTCGCAGAAGGATAATTAAATGAAAAGAGTGGTAATACTGAAGATTGCTAAACATGAGCTCACGCTACGAAACCACACTAAGAAAACAACAGTACAGATGCAGTAGATACAGGTAAAACATTGATTAATCGTATGCTTGCATTCCAAGTTGACGTTTGAAAAGTGTAAGTAAGTAACATTGGTTCGTTGAACGGGAAACGGAGTTAGATCCAGTCCGAGCCGAGTTGCGATCATGACCGACGTATCATTGGAGCGAGCAGGCCCATTAAACCAAAGACGAGGGCATATAATCCAGAGGCTGCAGGCGCAATCGGTGGGTGCTTAAAAGTATAACACGATAGAAATTACCTCCGATGGTACCCTTCAGGTACCCTAGACTCGACCATTTTCCGAGCGTGATGGAAAGCAGTGACCAGCCAGCGACGATAGCGGTGGTCAGAGCTGGAATCACGCGTGAAAGGACACCAGACTGCCTCCACGAACGATACTTTGAAAGAGTCTGAAGAGACGACAGGGCAGGTAGGTGTGAAGACTCACGTCGGGCTCAACCCCTCGGAGCCAGTGCACGAGCAAAACATAGAGGAAGAGAAGGACTACGAGCCCGCCAAGACATGATGCAAGGATTGCGACTGTTCTGTTTCTAGTCAATCGGAGCAGATCTGTGCCAGCGCACGACCTACCTCGACCAGTCACCTGCCAGGCTAGCGCTCGGTGTGGAAAGCAAGCCGAGGAGGATGCGATGAGTGTCAAGGAGAAATGTGACGGCGGCGCCAGGAATGATAAACTTGAGCTGACGGAGAGTATGTCTGGAGAGTGCGTGGAGACGTGGACTGGCCATGATTGTGATGTCGGAGGGGGAGTGAGCACTTCAACTTCAAAGTGGCCTCGGGCTGAGACCGTAACCACGCGTCAACGGTATTATTCGCTTCCGAATCGATCCAAGCCTTGTTCTCGCTGTCGGTAGTCCCAGTAGACTCGTTTGTTCACAATCCAATCCCAAGTTTCAAGGCTATCGCTGTAGAGAGTGTCGGATTGGTGCCAACTCTAACTCATGCTATATCGAGGCTACGCGGAAAAAGTAACAAGTTCCTCTAGTCCTACTACGACACGATAGTTAATTTAGTCGATGGCTCGGGGAAAACCAGCCAAAACTCTAGTGGTCAAGGTTCCACGACACGGTGCTCAGCGTATCGGTCTCAAGTTCAGCCTGTCAGTCGAAAATCTCGTTCAGAAAGAACATCCGGGCAAGTCTGCCAAGCAACGGCCTCGCGTACGCTACCAACACAACAATGATCCACCAACCGGCGCTCTGGCACAATCAATCGTTAGTCCATCCCTAACATGCAAAACATAGAACTAATTAGTGTGGGTTCCGACTATAGGATGCTGCCTCGGAATGGAATTCACTGTTGGCCAGTGCCCGTGCGCAAAGGGGACCACAGTGGGACGTGGGGACCCAGCAGTCAGTAGAATCGCCGCAGTTCCACCATATACAAGCATCTGACGTCTGATAGATTCCAAGTCGACTTTGCGTCAACTCTCTACTACGACCCTACCCCACTTCTTGAAGTGTTGAAACAGCAACGTCCTCAAGAGGATGACCACATCCAACCTCCCGCACAGCCGGGTTCAATGCAGCCCCCAGACTTCCGCCACGAATCCCCTCGCATCACCCGAAACCCTTCTGCCTCTGCAATTCAACCTAACTATGCCTACATGTCTCCCCGTCACCCACAACATCAACCAGCAGCATTCAATCCAGTACCTCCGGGCCATTTCTATGGCGACCCTCGCACAATTGGCGGAATGGGTAATATGTCCCCAGACATTCGGAGGCGCACCGGGAGAGTTGGACCGGATGAGGGATTCATCACCCTTCATGCACATGGCCCGTAAAAAGAGTACCAGAGATATCATGCCAGTGTATTTTTGCAATGCTGCTACATTCAGTCTGGGATTCAAAGCATTTCGTTCGAGACTACATAACTATGCAAGTTCCTATATGTATACAGTCTTCTCACTCACTATGCCCCATCACGGTTTTGCAATTAAGGAGATCCGTGGCCTTAGTTTTCTAGCGCGCTGGGGGTCCTCGCCATCCGTTAGGCGTGGCCGGAGGCGTTTCCCCAGATTCGAAATATCAGTCTTGCGCGGTGACTCTTCCTCTCCCATTTTCTGGACGACTCCTTCCTCCTGTGGTGACCCCTCTTCAGGTTCTTCGGCTTCCTCGGGCTCCCCCGAACCTTCGCGCCGAGTTTCCCCCTCAACCTCGGTCCCTTGCTCGCCTGTTCGTTCACTAGAAATTATTCTACTGGCCTCCTCCGTTGCCGCAGCCAGCTCCGCCTCTGACGGTGGGCGACACTTGGCCCTGCGAGGTTCCTTCATGGCATCAGCTACCGGCATCATTAAAAGTCGATGACCTGGACAGTCGGGCGCGCAACGACGGTGCTTCTTCGCCGAAAGGGCGTGACGCGGTAGAGAAGCCTGCCTGCGCGGCCATAGAAAGGATTGAGATTCATTTCGACAGGGAAACGAGTTGCACGTATGAATGCAGAGCTCGAAGTCAGTCGAATTGAAACTAATAGGGTTGTTGTTTATCTGTGGTACAGGGCTCACAGAGATGGACGAGCCGACGGGAGTTTGCTGTAGGAAAGAATTAGCTTCCCTGGTGAGCAACCGATAAAAATTGTGTAAAGAAATTACATTTTGTTGGACATCCTGAGGTCCATTATTTTCCCCCGATGGCTTCCTAATGAACTTGCTCGACTCATGAGACGGATATGCTGAGCGGTCAGATGGCTAAGTAACACTTACACGATATGGGATTTTCAATACAATCATATCGGTACGTTTGTTGGTGTTTGTATCTGCGCGCGGCTACGGACATGTGAGACACGATACTTTAAGCTACAGGTGGTTAGCTATTACCGTCGGAAACTGTGTCGAGTTTGATGGTTCTGGTGCAGCTTGTTTTTGCCCAGAGTCAAAGGAGGCAAGCTGCTCGGGTGATAATCGAGCTCGGAGGAGTGAGACCATGGTCTCGAGATCGTGAACTCGTTTCAGAGACTCTTCACAGGCAGTACGTTGGTGCTCCACCGCTGCCTAGCAAGCAAGGATATGGGTGTCGCAGCGTGTTTCAGAAAATGCGGAGCACAAACCGTCTGATCTGCAAGTGCGCTGGTCAGCCTTTGGATCTCCTTCCTCTCTGTGTCCAGAAGGGCCCTGCTCTCTTCTGCTGCTTCAACCTGTGCGCTGAACTCCTTCTCCCGTAATTCTAATTCAGATGCACGGACCCGCGCTGACTGAGCGTCTCGTTTCCATTCGTTTCCGTATTTCTGCCATTGCTGCAGCAGCTGCTTAAGCCGACTTATCTCCTGGTTCGCGAGCGCAAGTTTTTCGAGTGTGTCCTCGAGCTCAGTTTTAGAAGGATTAGTTTGTGCCGAGGTATCGTCAGATGTACGCTCTGGGGAAAGTTTGTTGCTGGTATCTTCCTTGGCGGAGGCAAGGGCTTCTCGAAGTTGTTCGCTCTGAGCCTCCAACGATCGTTGAACACGTTGCAGCTCCTCCTAGAAGATTTGTTCAGTGTGAGGTACATCAGACGATCAAGATATGAGAGTCTTAAACTGCACCTCAGTTGCTTCATGCTTCCTCCGGGACTCCTCCAATTCTTCTTCCTTTACCTGGAGTTCGGCAGCGAGAGCATGGCATCTCTCGCGAAGATCCTCTGCCACCGACGATGCATGATCTCCCTCCGTTTCAAGCATCCCATTCAGGTTATCAACTTCCCCAGTCTCCTCGCTCTGTCCCCCTACATCAAGGTTCTGTTCGACCTCTCCCTCCGAGTCAATCCAATCCGAAGGATGAACGTCTAGCCGTGCACGGAATTTCGCAAAGGATGCCATGAGGGCGTCGCATCCCGTCGCCAACGTCTTTCGTTCGTCAGCCCACTTTGCGAAGGACTGTGTGAGCTGGTGGCGCAAGTCGGCGACTACGTGCTCGAGCTCGAGGTTCTTCTGCAGGAGGTCGTTGAGGTGGGGTCTTAGCCTAGTCGGCGGTGCCATGGTCTGCGATGGCGAGTTCTGGAGGGAAAATGGCGGGTGCTAAAACGGTTGGAATCTTGCGGGCTACCTTCGAGTCCACCCTCTACCTCTGGATATAATGTCAAGTCATCGATATTCTCCACGTTGGGTCCTCCAGGACCTTTCACACGAGATTACGTTTTGATAACAGGATTGAATTATACCCATCATTTGCTTAGCCTTAGAACATCATTTTTGTGCAAAGGTGCCACTGCAAAGGATCAAGCAATAGCCTGGAGCCAGGTTTCAGAGCCGAGTGTCTACCTATCTACTAAGATCTTGACCGGGACAATGCAAAAACGACAAGACGAAGGACACCCGATTTATTCAACTCTCGCTACAAGTCTTCGGTATTCATCGATCGTCATCTTAAATGGGTCGAACGTGATTCGCCTGATGTCCGAGTCAGGTGCCAGTTTGGACCGGTGAAAGTTGCTATCAATAGGGTGGTGAGAACTTGTAAGTTCTCGAACACATAAAACGGGGCCCGGGGCCGCCACACCTTGAACTTGCTTGAACTGCATTCCTTATCATCAGCACGAGCCAACAATGTCGTCCACTAAGAAAGTTCCGTATGGTGAGTTGACTAGATCGGTAGCTTGGGATACATTAACATCCGGTGAACTCTATCAGTGAGGCTTGGAAATTCAGGCTTGAAGGTCTCAAAGATCATCCTCGGGACCATGCAATACGGTGACAAGGGGTGGCAGGAATGGGTCTTGGGCGAGGAAGAAGCCGTTGAACATATAAAGGCAGCGTAAGTATTATAATCCACATCCTTAGTCGACGCGATTTCGACCTTGGAGATGCGCAGATACGAAGCTGGAATTCAGACGTTTGATACCGCTGATGTGAGCCTATCTGCAATGTCCTGTTTCATTGATTCGAACCCCTCTAGACCTATTCGAATGGCTACTCGGAAGTCATTCTCGGAAGGGCGATCAAAAGGCTCAACCTGCCTCGTGATGAAATTGTTGTGATGACAAAGGTCGGTTGCATCTGCTAATCAAGTAGGACAGTCATACGAGTTTCTGCAGGTTTACAATGTCGTTGGCCGCGAGTATAGCACCAATCAGATCGCCGGTCGAAAGGATCCTGATCAGAATGGTTACGTGAATCAGCATGGATTGAGTCGCAAACATATATTTGCGAGTGTGAAGAAGAGTCTAGAACGACTTCAGCTTGATCACATAGACCTCCTTCAATGTGAGTATCTAGCAGGTGCGGAAATTGGTGCTCGTTAACAATCCTCCAGGCCATAGATTTGACAAGGAGACGCCAATTGAAGAGACCGTAAGTACGCCATATAAATTTCTGAGCCCGACATTAATTTCAAGCTTATTTGATTTAGATGCAAGCCCTTCACGATGTCGTCAAAGCTGGTTATGTCCGCTACATTGGAATGAGTTCTTGCTGGGCATATCAATGTCAGTTTTTCACCATGTTATGTGTGCCTGCGCTCACACTTGGTTTCATAGTCCAAGCCATGCAAAGTGAGTACTGAGAGATGTATATGATTTCAAAAGAATCGCTCATAGGCTTTGAAAAGACTATGCAATCACGAACAAGCTTACGCCGTTCATCTCGATGCAGAACCACTACAGTCTGCTGTACCGTGAAGAAGAGCGGGAAATGTTTCCTACACTCAAAATGTTTGGTGTCGGCTCGGTGCCGTGGTCTCCACTTGCTCGTGGCGCACTCACCAGACCACTGGGCCAACAAACCAACCGCGGCCAAAATGATTGGTAATGCCATGTTCTCCAAGCCACGAAGTCTTGCTTCTTATATTTACCAGGTTCATTGGCAATTACGCGACTGCCTCGTCGTACGAAACGATCGTCAAGCGGTGTGTTCTTCGTTAACCTCCATAAATTACCGTATGTTCACTTGGATACCCAGAGTGGAAGAGGTAGCAACCAAGAAGGGTGTGAGCATGGCGCAAATTGCGATTGCATGGATCCTCACCAAGGATGGTTAGTCCCACTTTCTACATGTTTCGTTCAAGTTGTTCAGCTGGTGCACTGTAGGCGTTAGCGCTCCTATTGTCGGTACTACTAGTCTCGCTAACCTCCATGACATCATTGGTACGTTTTACACTGGCCTGAGTCGCGAGTTCCATGATCTGATGGCTGATTGAAGCGGGCGTCGACGTGAAACTGTCGGCAGAAGAAATCCAATATCTGGAAGAAGTATATAAAACGATGCCAGTGCTGGGGCATACATAAGCAAACGAAGGTGAAGCGAGGTGCACATGTGAAGCAATTCGACACAAGAGCACAGTGTCCCGATTACTGTAACATACCATGGAATTCCATCAGTTTTGTTACATTTCGACCCTAGATCTGAGAGTCGAACTTGTTGGTGCAGATATGACTTCATTACATAATCGGGCACCTTGTAAGTTGTGCAGTGACAAGGTTGATGAGATTGTCTGGTTGACCCATCCAACTGCATAGAAGCGCGTTTACCTTGCAGACAAGATACTGGCACCTTCCAGGTGACTTACTAGTACACTTTTTCTCCCTCTCGTCTCCCTTTGTCTTTTTGCAAGATGATCACGCGTTCACCAGTCAAACCAACCAAGCCTCTCTCGGGGGTTCCAAGTTCAAGACGCGCGCCGACGCCGCTGCGTTCTACTCCCGTTGCAACGGCAACGACATCAATACTTACCTCCTCAACCGCCACCGGCTCGACCACCACTCCCCACGAAGCCATGGTCGCGTCGCAGCTTGCGCATATCAATGACCTCGTCCAGCAGAATCGTTCCCTCGAACAGACAATTAAAAGGCTCAATGAAGACCTCTCCAACTCTGCCGCTGATATCCGAGCGCTAACCACCGAGCGCAAGTCCTGGGAGGGGGACCGCAAGACATGGATGAGTGAACATCAGAAATGGATGGACGAGAGGAAGGCTTGGGCTGAGGGTTGTGACACAATGCAGGCGTGTCATCGAATGCAACAGTACCGCGTCGCGTGTGCTTTGCACGACGAGCGTGTTGCCGTGCTCAAAATGCAGGAGCTGGCGAGGAAGGAGCAACTCAAAAGATTACAAAGGGATTATAAGATTACAATGTTCCAGGCACGCGAGGCAGAGCTCGAAGCGCGGATCGATCAGGTCGAGGAGCTTCGAGATGAAGCGACGGAAGTGAGAACTTGCTACGAGAAGTCCGCACAAGAGCTAAAGGCGCGGTCTGCAGCCCTCGGTGACCAGGTAAAATCTCAGACGGCGGAAGTACAGGCTGCACACAGACAGCGTGAACAAGTCGAGGTACGCTCATCACTAGAGTGTTCTTTCAAAATTTCTCATGAGGCTCCCGCCTGGACTCGCCATGTCCATAGGAGGATCTCCGGCGCCTTCGAGAGGCTCATGCAGACGCAACGGCAACGTCTACTGCGACGTCCTCCAAGCTCGCTCGTCTCACCACAGAACGAGATGCTCTGGAGGCTCAAGTTACCTCCTTCAAGCGTTCTCTCGAGCTTGCTCAGGACGAAACTACTCAACTTCGCACGCAACTCGCTAACTGGCAAAACTTGAAGAAGGGAGAGGATGCCGACGCTGAGAATGTGAGGAAGAAGAAGCTTGAGCTTGAGCAAGATCTCACGGAGGCAAGGAGACGTATCAGCGAGTTCGAGACGCGTGCAGGAGAAACCGACGCGCTCGAAGCAAAACTTCAGAAGCAGAAGGACCGAATTGAAAAGCTCAAGCATATTCTTGAGGAATGGAAGGTAGAGCATCGCGTTTGCGGCCCACAGAACTCGTTTGATTGATCATCTTACAGATGGGATTTCAAGAGCAAACAACGGCCCGAGAGACGGCGGTTACTCAGTTGACCGGTGCACAAGCACAGATCACTACCTTGGAGCAGAAAATCAGCGAACTTCAATCGCAGTTATCCGCTGCCTCCAAACCCAAGGTGGGTTTCTGTGTCTGTTCATTTTACCTCTCATTTCTCCGCTCATATATAATCTGTAATCATCAGTCATCGAAGAAGAAAGCACCCCCTCTACCTGAACCAGCACAGTCGGACGAGGAGCTGGAGGCAGCGCTTGCTGCGCCTTCTACATCTCCCCTGCCAATTAAAGTCAAAGACAAGTTCAGCAAGCCGGCGTCTACGTCTAAACCCTCTTCTCGTAGTGCAGACGCTCCTGCTAAACCGCGGCCAAATCCACGCCCCGTGAAACAACCTGACCCTATTCCTGAACTTCAGGATAGCGATATCGAGCTTCTCGACTCTCCCCCCGTTCCGTTGGCTGCTCCCGAGCGAAGCACAAAAACGAAAGGCAAACAAAAGGCAGCGCACGACGACCGCCGCGGAAGCGATATCGAAATGGGGGAGGTACGGAAGGAAAAGAAGAAGGGAAAAACGAAAGAGGCAGAAAAAGAGACAGAAACGAGGGAACCAACAAAGGCCAAAGTAGCCAAGCCGAAGAAAACGTTGCCGAGCAACAACGCCGACGAAACGCATTCGAAGACGAAGGAGAAGGCGAACTCTAGGAAACGCACCTCGCCAGATCCCCCTAAAAAATCCAAGGCCAGATCACCGCAACCGAAGGAAGATTCCGAGGACGCTGCGGCTGTGGAGGCGGACGCGGCACCAAAGAAGAAAAAGCGGAAGATAAACCTATTTGGTGGTTCCCAACCGTCAACATTCGACTGGAACTCGCTGACACAGGTACTCCTGTTCTCGCTCGCCATGGAGTGATTACTGACATCAACACCGTACCAGACCGGTGAAGGGTTGGGTATACCAACACGACTTTCACCCATGAAGGAGACGGATGTTGTTCCCCGGCGGTTAGGAAGAGCGAGTAAAGGGTAGATATTACTGATATCTCAAGTTGGAGATGGTAGCGAGATATATTATTGTATGGTCGAATTATTCGAAACAGTATGATTACCCTACATATGTAGTACGATATGACATTATGCATGCGGAGGTGTTGCCAAGTCATGAAACTCTTCTCAACGTGGATCTTCGTGATCAGAGCGATTATAGTGGCCCTTTCCCTATAGGCCGACTACCTAGTGTCACGGTTCCCGTGTGCTATCGATATGCGGAACGCATACCCAACAACAAAGGCGTGTGAGGCGGCCAGGTAAACGGTTGAAAGAAAGAAAACCAACCCAAACATCTTCAAGTACCAAGCGGAGTTTGAAACCTTCCTTACTTGGGACTCGCTAATATCAATCGACAGGAACTTGCGCTTTGGACACGGACGAACATGAGCACAACCAATGTATCGTGGATTGACCGCCTACGGCTTAGCTTCGTTAGTCCTGCGTTGCCTCAAATGCGATTGGGCCCAGACAACTTGAAGAGTGCCCAAAATCCCGTAATGGTTAGTCTGGTGCTTCGAGGGTCATTCAATTCAGCGAGTAATAGGAGTCTAGATCCAGTTCTTCACATGGGACGCCCGACATCCCAACATGAGTTGGTGGAAACATCTCGAAAACGAGTTGTCTCGTCTGGCGGAGCTCGGGTTCACACAAGTCTGGCTACCTCCGCCAAACAAAGCAATGGGTGGCAAGGTCATAATTTCTTTGCTCTAGACATACTCGTTCCTGATGGTGTGGCAGCAAGGGCAAGGATATGATGCTTATGACCTGGTATGTTTAGCTCCAACGTGTAATTGCGTTCTGCTTCATCCGTCCAATTTGTTGCACCCTTAGTGGGACATAGGAGAGTTCGACCAAAAAGGAACCATTGCGACCAGGTGGGGTACCCGGGAGGACCTCCTTGAAGCCTGCTCTGCAGCACGTCAAAACAACATCAGTGTCATCATAGATGCTGTACTCAATGTGATTCGCCCAGATTTTTTGTGTTGAGCAGACGTTTACCTCTCGTGCACGCCAGCATAAACTTGGTGCTGACAGGCCGGAAACGTTTCCCGCTACGCGCGTGGATCCCGAGAACCGGCTCCGTGCTCTGGAGCGTGGGCGTGAAATCAGAGTACGTAGATGTTCTCCTCTGTGAATGTTTCGCTCTAGCTCTGGTAGGGTTGGACAGCCTTCGACTTCCCTGGACGACGAGGAAAGGTGAACATGACAAATCATTTCCCCGAAATAAGCAATAGATAACCTTGTCATGACAGTATAGCGGGATGAAGTGGACCTATGAGCACTTTTCAGGTTAGTTTCACTACAAAAGTCCCGCCTTGACTCCCTCAACCATACCAGGACTTGATTGGGATGACCTAACTCAGACCAATGCCATCTATCGGATTTCGAGCAAGAGTCATAAGGGTTGGTCGCGCCACGTCGACACTGAGCTAGGGAACTATGATTATCTCCTTGGAATTGATGTCTGTATGAGAATGGGACCTTGCTAATGGCTGTCTAACCACGGTTTCTGTGAATAACATTCAGATCAATCATCGGCATCCTGCAGTGCGTGATGACCTATTCGCGTGGGGCTCGTGGGTACTCGATGTGCGTATTTGTTTGCAATTAGCAACCTTCTCGCATTTATCCTAATGGTACATACTAGGTAACAGGCGGGGGAGGATTTAGGTTGGATGGCATCAAGCATATAGATCGAAGTTTTCTACTCGAGTTTGTGAGAATTGCGCAAGTTTGGTGGCTGTACACCCTCACAGGCCTGGTCCCCTAGATTCAAAGAACTCGTAGTGTTCCAAACAGGGAGAAGCTGTTTGTCGTGGCAGAATATTGGTCCGCCAAGTAGGCATTGTTTCCTCCTGCTCATGGTACAATTGCTGACGGTGGGATACAGCGTGCAGAAGATGCTGCCATACATCCGAGCGTTTCAAGGACAGGTACAGCTCTTGTCAAGTGTACATTGCACGTAAGGCTAAAATGCAACGAGACGGCTTTCTTTGATGTACCACTTCACGAGAATTTTCACCAAGCCAGCAAGTCAGGCTCATCCTATGACCTCCGACGAATTCTTGACAATTCTCTTGTCGCGATTCGACCAATGGACGCTGTTACGTTTGTGGATAATCACGAGTAAGTGATGGATCTCTTGACTTCCGTGATTGCACCAACGGCAACTGACCGATAGCACTGTGAGGAATGGCATGTCTCTGTATCGTCACACACATTCACTAATGGGGTATTTTAGCAAATCGGACAATCCTTGGAGAGTTGGGTTCGTCCATCGACGTTTCCGAACGCCCCCAGTGGCCTAATTGACATTCTCCTAGGTGGGCACAAATTTCAAAGTCCAGGCGTACGCCCTCATCCTGTTACGTTGCGACGGTTTTCCGTAAGCGGTACCCTAGTCAAAACGTCGGATATTCCATCTATTTCTCACGTGAACTTTTTCTCTCTCCAGCTGCGTCTTTTACGGAGACCTATATCCTAATCAAGAATGTTTCGACGAAGCGACCTCGGAAAAGATCAAACAACTGCTCATAGTCCGGAAAACGTTCGCATACGGGCCGTCAAAAGACTACTTTCAACATCAGAACTGCATCGGATTCGTTCGGATGGGCAATTCTGAATACCCAGGATGTGTCATAGTCATGAGCAACGAATCGCCTGGTCTCGGGTGCGTTCGGACCTCATTTATTGCGGAGATAGTGCTTACGGACGGTGTGTGATCCTGAAAAGAAGAACGACTTCTCCGATAGTTCGCATGAACGTGGGCCTGGTCCGTCTCGTCCAATCGTGTGACTGTGTCCAGAAACCTAACTTTGTTCGTTCATTCTAGAGCGGTAGAGGTGCCGTGTTTCGCGGCTTCTTTGACACTTCGCGTCGTATTCATGTGGACAGAAAAGGATGGGGGGATTTTTATTGCCCGCGTAACGCAGTCGAGGTATGGATCAGAGATGCAGCTGCGCCCCAGAAGTAGTCACGTGCGTAGTATTACAAGCTTGTACATGTTCACGCGTAGAAATACAAGCCGAAAAACTCTGATCGTGGATGGTCATGATACCCTCCCAGAGGGTGTATAAATATAGAGAACGTGCGCGATTGGCGTCGTCAAAACGAACATTGAGTGTAGCACTTCCCACTGGCATCCCGAGAATGCGGGGTAAACAAAGTTCACTTTCACTTGCCGACATTGCAATATCGATTTGGGGGTGTGAGCGTAGTGACTGTGCTGGGTAACCGAGGTATTCTTGATACCTGATAAGCATGAGAAGAAGTTGGTGCCAAGATCTGGTGAGACATACTTGGGGGCAAGGCAATGTACCGCCGAGGGACGAACGGTACTAGAAGAGCTGTGTTGGCACTACTACCAAGTGTCGTCGTGTGCAATCCGACAGGTGTGCATGTCATCGTCTATGAGTTCTGTGAGGTTGGTTTTCCGGGGGGGGGATGTTCGTCGCGAGTGAGTCGTAAGATTTGGATTACAGTCAAAAAAGTTGAGCGCACCCCTCGGACTCTGGTGATTTCCCGGTACACCGTCGTCTTAGGTCTACTACCCCCGCAAGTTTCTGCTTTGTTCGTCTGACCACCATCAGTCCAGCGTTCTTGAATGCCATTCGTAGTCGCACGAGGATCAATCAATCGAACCCTAGCTCGTTGTCATTCCCAACGTAGTAGGAGGAAAGACCATTCGTCTTTTAACGGGTCCCATGTCAATTCTACAACCATTTCGTCAGAGCAACTTTTACTACAGTTGTACTACTTACAATACCAGCAGAGGCCGCCAATCGTCACCCAGGCGGGGTATCTATTCGTGTCAACGTGCGGATCATTCTACGAATTCGTTTGAGGTTTTCTCGAGGTCCTTCGAGTTCTGCAAGATAAAAGTGTAGTTATTCAAGAATCTTGGAATCTATTTGCAGAACAAGGTAATTTCACTGAATGGAGCAGTTTGAAACCACAGTCAAGGTGCTTTCGAAATATACAAGCACCGATCATTTAATCGAATCACGCAACCGGTCTATGTCCAAAATGGAGGAAAATGATTGGCTGTCGGGTCGTAAGAAATCGTACGTTGCGTACTACAATGACAACAATTATCTCCTAGACTCCGAGAAGAAAAGAGTGTTTCAGAACTAAAGGACGACGGAAGAATTCAACGAGTTTGGATACTAAATACTACCTAATCTGACGTGGAATGTCATGTAGAGGATCAACGTTAACGTTCAACTCCTCCACTAACCTCCATGACAGCGGTCAGCGTAATATAAGATGAAGCACTAACGGAAAAGTAAAATGAAATCCAGCAAGTGTCTGATTTAGAAAATCAAGACGGGTATCAGCCTTTTTCGGGGGGATACTGGGGAGTCCCCTGGGCGGTATTAGAGGAAGAGGGCAGCAACGGCGGCACCAACGATACCAGCGGCGCCAAGCTGTGCAACATTGGTAGACGCGCCGCTTGAGCTCGCAGTGGATGAGGTAGAAGGGGAGGCAGAGCTAGCAGCTGTTGTACCCGAACTAACATCGTACCATCAAACGACGTCACATCATGATGCAGAAAATGCACTCACGAAGCGCTGGGGGTGGTGACTGCACCTGCGGACGCAGAGGTCGATGATCCAGTGCTAGAACCACCTACACATGACATTAGCACCCGCGACACAAGGCGAGGTTTTCCTACGTACCAGTCACGCAGGACGACGATGCTACAAAATCATGTCAACAAATGAGCCTGGTCAAGAAAAGAGATTCCCTACTTCCAGCCGTGATGGTGAGGGGTGCAGACTGCGCAAGTGCACCGTTGCCGTCACGGACAGTAAAGCCAATGTATGTACCTATGTGGGAGGGGGTTGATTGCGGCATTCACAGACAAAACGAAAGAAATGACATACCAGACAGAATGTTGCATGTCCAGGTATAGGACGTAGCATTGGTTGCAGGGAAGCTCTCGATGGGAGTGCCGTTGGGAGTGGTGCCGGGAAGGACGCTGTTCCGCATTCAATAAGCGGTAAACGGCAGGATTGCACAGGGTGGACGCTTACCTCTATAGACAGATGGATACAGATAGAGTTCAACAACTTGGACGAAACATGTATTGTCACACATACCAGGTAGTAGGGACCTAGGGCAGGGCGGGTCAATGTGGGAGGGGGGTAGGGATGCGAGGTGTCGCTTACCGCTTCCAGTAGAATCAGACCATGTAATCTGGACGGGTTCACACTCGACGACGCTGGCACTGCCACGAGACACGATAAGGACAGGTGAGGCGATGCTGAATGGTGAGTACTGACGGTGTATTGATTGAAAAGCCCTGGGCGAAAGCACCAGCGACGAAGAGAGCGACGGAAGCAAAGACAGCCTTCATGATGGGGTGGGAGAAGAAAGACAGGACAACCTGCGGAAAAGTTTTTGGGAACGTCGGCTTTTATGTCTCCGCCCAAATCAACTTACGTCACATGGGCGTCGATGATCCGCTATAATCACGTAGTAGATACATGTAGAATCACATCACTCCGGTCGCACGACATGCACGTTGCTCACCAGCCCGTAGTGGTCACTGATCCACTCCCCCGTCCCAGCCTTGGCCCCAACACCCACCCGCACAGGCTCCTCCACCTCCATGCCTCCGCGCGCAACCCACAACAGCTTGTCCAGCCTCGCAACAGGGTACTGGCTCGGAGGTTGATACCCCCACGTGAACCCCTCTTCGTCCTCGTCCGATCCCCGCCACGCATCCGTCAACCCCACCTCCTCCGCGATACTCAAGTCCGAAGGTCCGATCGCATTCATGTCGCCACCCACCACCCCGCCGTGCAAATCATACTCTTGCAACGACTCCGCGATAAGCCGCAACTGCTCCGGCCGTACCCGTGCTCCCTGCGGAAGTGACTCCAAGTGCGTGTTCGCAATCCGCACCTGCACAATCCCGTCCGATAAACGTGGTGCATTTCGTGGTGCTGGCACAGCCAGCTTGACGTCCACGAACAACGCGTTCCGCGCCATATCTGAGTTGCTGAAATCGATCGTAAACGCACCGCAGACGGGGACCGTCCGCGAGACCAGTGTGACGCTCCCGTACGTCGCATTGTGTGGCCATTTCTCTGTCGACGAGGGCAGGACGACGAAGCTTCGTTGTACCCACTCGTTGGTGAGGATAAGCGTGAACACGACGACGGACACCTCCTGCAGTAGGATGCAGCATGGCTCGGGGCGTTCGCTGGCCGTCTTGCATCTGAACACATCCTGTCGGATGTGCTCGAGTGCAGCGGAAAGCCGTCTTTTAGGATTCTTCGACGCAAAGTCAATGTTCCACGTCAAAAGACGTAGGGACGAGGGAAGGGGTTCCTTGATCCCTCTTGCACAGTTGGATGTCTGTGCCCAACGTTTCTTGTGCATCGAGTAGCGCACCGCGCGCAGAGGTCGAGGGATATCCAACATGTTTGATCTGCCCCTAATGGGCAGCTGGACTGTCTGCTGTGTGTCAGAAGATGAGCCGGCGAGTTCAGAAGGCGGGGAAGGGATAAATGGTTCATCGCTATCAGAGTCGAGCATGCTTGGGAAGCGGGTGGGTCAGGATCTAGTTTGGATTGATAAACCCCGTTGTTTGTTGGCCACGCTGTATATGTCCTCGACGTTCGTGGTTAATGTGGGTCACTTATCTCCCCATCGTTCCCCCACCCTTTAATAGTTCAAGATTCCCTTTCATCAAGATACGCACGCTTTGACCCCCCCTTGCGCAATCGATAAGTTGGCATGAGGCCAAGTTCCGGCTGGAATTGCACGCCGCCTTTATCGCGTGCCTGCATCGTGTACAACCAATATTGCCTCGTGTCTGCCTTCTCGTGGGCATGCAAGATCATATTATTAGTGGAGTCTGAACAGATTTATCGCTGTTATCTACGCAGGATGCGGCGATTAAACACATCACAGTTCATCTGCTTCCCGGCCAATAACAGTCTCCAACTTCTCAAGAACGAATGCATTGAGAATGTTGGCTTTGATTTTGATTTCATCCAATTTTGTGGGCGCAAGGGTACGCTTCCTTAGGATTGATGCGAGCCTAGCGGCACAGAGGACACGTGAGAACTCCCACACAAACACATACCCCAAGACACCGGAACGCTGGCTCACCGTTGAGACTCTTTTTCAATGTACGCCTCGCTGCTGTTGACAATCTTCTCCATCACACGCAGATAATGACCGGACGTGGCGTCGAGGGACTCTGACAGTGCCTTGGCTTCCTTGTAGATCGCTTCGCGAGCATCTCCAGCAGCCGCAAGGAACTTCTGAGCGACCGTGTCAAGCTCCGCCAAGCGCCCGGCCTACAAACATCGAAGCTTGACACATGGTTTGAAAGGGAACCCGCTTACCTCATCGTTAAGACCACCGCCGACAGCTCGACGAGTACCACAGCGCTCGTTAAGGAAGGTGACAAACGCCTGCTCAGAGCGCGCTCCGTCATAACTCTCGACCTCCTTACCGCCGCGAGGGAAGAATTTGATGGTAGGATAAGATGCAACGCCGTAACGACCTGCGATGTCTTTGTTCGGCGCAGCATCAGCATCAATATTGGCCACAATGCACTGCAGGGCAGTATCAGACTATGACGCAAGATGGAGCATTGATGCGAGACGCACGTTGCTTTCAGATTTGAAATCCTTGGCAACTAGACATTGTTGAGACAAAGCAGGCACGCGAAATAAGCATCAACTTACCCTCTTCATAGATCGGCTTGAGGCTCTTGCAGTGTCCGCACCAAGGGGCAGTGAATGTAACAAGGACATCTTTCGTTTCATCCTGGACGCCTTTGAACACTAACCGAGTCCAGAGCATTGGTAAGACATACCAATGCGACGTCATCAAACGCGCGCGCATCCAAGATCAAAGTTGCAGGTGGTGGTGGCGGCTTGATGTTCGACTTGACACCGGACTTTGTTGCAACGCTATACAGTCATCAATAACCAAGTGAGTTTGCAAGGATGCTTTCGCTTACAATGAGGCAAGGGTATCAAGGTCGCGCCCACCCTCATAGCTCTCGGAGTTACCTTGAGCATCGAACCATTTGAGAGCTACGACGAGCAATGAGGCATATGGTTCGGCAACGCACTAGGCAAATCACTCACTGGGGTACCCAGTGACGCCATACTGTTGACCAAGGGGCCGACCTTCACCGTCAGCATCTACCTTGGCAATGACGACTTTATTTTTTGCATGCGAGAATGCGTCCGCGAGCTGTTCATAAATCGGGGCAAGGGTCTGAAATGAGAGGAATACATCATTGAGATAGGGATGACATGACGAGGAAGAGGAAGAGGATGCATACTTTGCAGTGACCGCTGACAAGTCACGCGACGGTAAGTCGACCACGTCTAAACTGTGAACGGAGTACATTCAGACTCACCACCACGGCGCGAAGCTAAAAGTAAAGTAGTGTTGGAACATTAACTGTCATTGAACGAGCATATAGACTTACAACTCCACGAGACCGGGCTTTCCCTTGCCGATCACAGAGTCGAAGTTGTTGGGCCCAAGTTCGAGTACGTTCGAGGCAGAAACACCCGCCAACAATCCGGCGAAGAGTAGTGAGATGGAAAACCTCATGATGGAATGAGGGAGAGTTGGTAGGTTTGAGCCGTGTCTGACGTGGAGAAATAAGAGGCTTAGTCAGCGTCATTATCCGGATCAGTGTCTTCCTACCCAAGGGGACTGGTATCGTGAGCGGCCCCGGGGCTTCTCCCTTTGAATGATAATTTCTCACCCAACACATCAAGTAGAACCTAGCACAACTGATACCAGCCAGATGGCATCCGATGAGATGGAAATTGCAGAAGAGGATGCCGAAGCCTTTATCGGCGAAGACGAGGTCTACGCAGAAGTACCAGACGACGGCGATCTACCGATGGACGACGAGGACGAAGCCGCCGATCACGTAGCCGACCTACCCACGGACGGCGAAGAGATTCAAAACAATTCCCTTCAACATTTCCCGAACCACAACGCTTCTGTATTCGCGATCTCGTGTCATCCTACAGAGCCTCTCGCTGCATCGGGGGGCGAGGATGACCTAGGATACATATGGGACATTACCGACGGCGAAATCATCGTCAAGCTCACGGGCCATACAGATAGCGTATCGAATACTGCGTTCAGCGCTGACGGAGAAATGATCGCGACCGGGGGGATGGACGGCAAGGTCAGGGTGTGGCGAAGAGTCGGGAAAGAAGACTATAGAACTTGGGAGTTTCTCACTGAACTTCAGGGCCCAGACGAAGTCATGGTGTGTATTCCGCCTGAACCTATGGAACACTGAACCAACAAAGATCTAGTGGCTGCGATGGCATCCAAGGGGAACTGTCCTCCTAGCGGGATCAAACGACTCCACGGTGTGGTTATGGCAATGTAAGAATGGACAGTCACAAGACTATTATCCTGCTAACCACTTGAGACAGTGCCATCGGGAAATACGATGCAGGTATATGCAGGCCACACCGGTCCAGTGCAGTGTGGCGAGTTCACTCCCGACGGTACGTAAAAATCACACGTCTCGGTGAATCCTGAGGATTTTATTGTCTGGTTCAGGCAAACGGATAGTGACAGCGTGTGCTGAGGGAACTCTCGTCTACTGGGACCCGCGTTCACCAACCCCTGTCTTCAAGCTTACCCCACAGGATGCTCGTTTCGACTTGGACGGTATTACTTCTTTGGCGGTTAACCCTTCTTCGACACTGGCTGTTGTAGGAGGGACCTCGGGAAGCATTCGGGTCGTAAGTCTGAGTAAAGGGGAGGTCGTAGGGGCTCTTGGAGGACACGCTGAGGGAGAAAGCATCGAAGCAGTTCAGTTCCTTGACCTCTCTGGTACGGCAAGTGGCCCTGGAGTTGTTGTAACCGGTGGAACGGACAGTAAAGCGTGCGTCTGGGACGTCAGCACGATGCGTCTACGTGCGACTCTAGAGCATCAGGTTAGTTTTATTAGATTCTGCCAATGCAGCGTCTGATCGACACTTGCAGGATGCGATCACGAGTGTGATAGCCCACCCGGCACCAAAAGGTCATTTGATCGTCACGGCCTCTGCAGACAAAACGTTGAGGACGTGGGACGCTCGAACGGGAGCGCTGATCAAGGAGCACACGGGCCATCATGGGCCTATCCTCGGTGCATCGCTCGGACTGCATGGTTCTGTGGTTGTGAGCGCCGGCGACGATGGCGTTTGTCTCGTATTTACGACGGAAGTAGACTCGGAGACTAGTGACTCAGTTACATAATCCAGTGTATCTGCTGACTGTGGCCATGATGATCATTTCGTCGTCTTGTCCTCGACCATGTACGCTAATCACTATGGGCCTGCCAGTCCACCACCCACACTGTCGAACAACCCTTTCGTAGAAGACCCCTCCACCGCACACGCCCGCTTCCCTGATCTCAACCCATCCAACCTACAGCCCGCATACCCTTCCAACGGGTACCCACATCAACCCCAACAATATCCACCACAATATCAGCAATATCCATCCCAATCATACGGCCCCGGCGGTCCATATCAGGCCCACCCACAGGCGCTGTCGCCACAGAGTCAGTTTGCCTCGACATCCTACGTCTCTCAGTACCCAGCCCAAGGGTACGTCCATCGCATACCATCCATCTGATCGCCCCACTCTCATCCCGCCCGCCCTCTCTCTGACAGACAAATGGGTCCCCAACCCACTGGCATCGGCGCTTTCCAACCAACGACCGGGTTCGCACAGCAACTGCCACAGCAATACCCCATCCCATCCGGTTACCCGTATTCCGCCACCGGCTACCCACTACAGACGACCAACCCTACGCCCAGCTATCTCGCCGAATTCGATCCGTACGCGCAGCAGACCCAGGCTCAAACCCAGTCCCAGTCCCAGTCCCAGTCTCACATCAACCAGGGCACCTCCGGTACGGGTCCCGGCGGTGTATCACACCCACGCGACCTGATTCGCACCCACAAATTGGGACTCGAAGCGTGGGACACGTATAGTTGGAAACAGCTCTTTGGTGCATACGATGCCCTCAAGCAGGCGTGGTCTGCGCGCAAGCAGCAGGCAGAGAGCATCGTACGGCAGTATGGTGGCCCTACCGATTCGGCGCTATTCGGCCCTGATCCGGCGTTTGGATATAATAGTCAGGTCGAGGGTTGGAAGCAGGTATGGAACCCCCTCTCTCTCTGATGCACATGGTGTTCATATCGGCGTTTTAGGTGCTCAAGGATGCGAGTGAACAATTTGGTACGTCGTATGATGTCGTGTTTTGATCGTGTCTGATGCGGCCCTTTAGACACCGTTGCGGCGTCTACCTTTCAGCTGCACGAAGTATTCAACAGTTATCGTCAGTCGGGTGATCAAGCAAGTAAACGACGCGTACGGGAGTCGTGTAATGCTGCAGTGAGGGGCCTGCCTGATTGGCCCGGTAATTAACATGTCATTCAGGGATATCATTGGTGTTTATTGTTTTGTGTGGAAAGGGTTGCGTGTAGTTGACGTTTACTGATTTAATAGCATGTTTTCCTGTTGCAATCTTCACTCCTTACGATGCCAGATCGCTCCAACCTTCGGGGACCAAACACCGTTATAGTCAAAGAAGGTCTGATCTAAAGGACGTACATTCCCATCTCGAGTCATCCTACAACCCCCTCGAATCAACAGGGCTCACGTTACCTTCACGCGTCCGCGTTGCGTATGCTTATCCTTCTCCACCTCGATCCTGACCTTGACCTAAAACACCGATATCGCCACCGGCACAGCGTCCTCGGCCTCGCTCGCCGTCGACAGCACCATGACCGTATAATTGTCCGCATCGAATTGGACGTCGCGTTTGAACGTGACGAGACCTTCCAATCCGAGCCTAGACGACTGTGTGAGCAAAACGACGACTCGTCCCACCAACCAACGTACTGGAACACAAACACCCCCACGCCATTCCGAAACGTCCGGATGACGAACGCATCTTCGGTGATTCCTTGTCCCCCGTCCGCATGACCCTTTGCGAGCGCCTCCGCACGGCCTTTGAGCGCGAGGCCGACGAGAATTCGACGCTGGCGCGTCCTGCCATTTGGAAAACGATGTCAGTGACGAGGGGTGGGAAGAGATCATTGATCAGTGATAATGACGAGGACGAAGATATAGAAATGGCATGATTGCATCATGTCGTATCTTACCCTTGCATGGGTATCACAGATGAGTGTGATGGTCCAGACAAGCTGAAAAGCGAGCTTGTGAGGCGGAGAGAAAAGGGTTCCCGTCCGAACAGAAACCTAGCCTTTCTTTCAAGGCGTTCTTTTGGCAAAATTGGTTGGAGACTTTGTATGTATATTCTTTACCCAATAAACTATTCCTTTCATGGCATCCCAATCTTATTGATTCGAAGTCCAGCCAGTATCGTATTTTATTACTTTCGACAAGATCATCACTGAAGTAGTACTGATAATATCATAATCTCGGGACCAGACATTGTAGTAAGGTTGGTATGTAGCAGTTTCGATCATAACTCAAAAATCGCAGCCGGTGACTACAAAAACAAGGGCGTGGGTCCATTTTCCAGATGACGATAGAGGTCATACTGATAGACTGGAAAAGACATGTACTAAGTAATCATGGCGCGGACGAAAAATATGAGTACTACACCAACTTGGCAGTGTATGATTCTGAAACTTACCAAGTTAGCCCGCTCATCCAAGTCTCGGCCTCTTTGCAACATGGATGGATGTCTCATCCCTGAGACTCGGATACGTTTTGCATGCCTTGCGTGCAGCATCAAGAATGGTAATAACCTGCTGACAGTCTTGTCCGGAGTACGATGCATGGACGAGCTGAAGTAGAGTATCCCAATCGGACCTAGACGCAGTGACATGGTCATTAGCGCCTTTGCCCACCAGCAATTGGATCATCTGGGGAGTGTAGCGTTGCCGTAGCGCGACTGGTAGGATGTTGAGAGGAAGTGGAACATTGCAGGAGAGTAGGAGTTCCACCACCGAAGTGTATTCGCGCTCGATGGCAGTTTCCAGGACTGTTTTTCCTTCAGAATTGCAGGTGGCGGGATTGCAGCCAGCTTTGATGAAACTGTTGACCAAGTCCAGACATGTTGATTCGATATACTCAGCAATGGCGAGATGAAGTACGGTATCACCATTGGACATGGTGGAATGCACATTAGCACCTTTGCGAAGCAGGGATTGAACCATCTGGGGAGGCGACAGTAGCCATAGCGTGATCAATAGGATGTTGGAAGGAAGAGGAACATTGTACGAGAGTAGGAGTTCCACCACCGAAGTGTATTCGCGCTCGATGGCAGTTTCCAGGACTGTTTTTCCCTCAGAATTGCAAGTGGTGGGATTGCAGCCAGCTTCGATGAAGCAGTTAACCAAGTCCAGACATGTTGATTCGATATACTCAGCAATGGCGAGATGAAGTACGGTATCCCCATTGGACGTGGTGGAATGCACATTAGCACCTTTGCGAATCATGGATTGAACCATCTGGAGAGGCGAGTGTCGCCATAGCGTGATCTGTAGGACGTTGGGAGGAAGTGGAACATTGTACGAGAGTAGGAGTTCCACCACCGAAGTGTATCCACACTGGATGGCAACTTTCAGGATTGTATTTCCCTTGAAATTGCAAGCGGCAGGATTGCAGCCAGCTTTGATGAAACTGTTGACCAAGCTCAGACGCGTTGATTCAACGCGCTCAGCGATGGCGAGATGAAGTACGGTATCACCATTGAACGTGGTGGAATGCACATTAGCACCTTTGCGAAGCAAGGATTGAACCATCTGGAGGGGCCATCGTCGCCCTAGCGCGATCTTTAGGATGTTGAGAGGAAGTAGAACATTGTATGAGAGTAGGAATTCCACCACCGAAGTGTATCCGCGCTCGATGGCAGTTTCCAGGACTGTTTTTCCCTTGAAATTGCAAGCGGCGGGATTGCAGCCAGCTTTGATGAAACTGTTGACCAGGTCCAAACACGTTGACTCGGCGTACTCGGCGATGGCGAGGTGAAGTACGGTATCCCCATTGGACGTGGTGGAATGCACATTAGCACCTTTGTGAATCAGGTGGTCAACCATCTGGGGAGTCGAGTGCTTCCGCAGCACGATTGGTAGGATGTTGAGAGGAAGTGGAACATTGTACGAGAGTAGGAATTCCACCACCGAAGTGTATCCACGCTTAATGGCAGTTTCCAGGACTGTTTTTCCCTTGAAATTGCAAGCACCGGGATCGCAGCCAGCTTTGATGAAACTGTTGACCAGGTCCAAACACGTTGACTCGGCGTACTCGGCGATGGTGAGGTGAAGTACGGTATCCCCATTGGACATGGCGGAATGCACATCGGCGCCTTTCCGAATCAGGTGGTCAACCATCTGGGGAGTCAAGCGCTTCCGCAGCACAATTGGTAGGATGTTGGGAGGAAGTGGGACATTGTACGAGAGTAAAAGCTCCACCACCGAAGCGTATCCATGCTCGATGGCAACTTCAAAGACTGTTTTTCCCTCAGAATTATAGGTGGTGGGACTGCAGCCAGCTTCAACGAAACTCTTCACGAAGTTCAAACGCCTTGATTCGACGGGCTCAGCGATGGCAAGATGAAGTACGGTATCCCCATTGAACGTGGTGGAATGCACATTAGCACCTTTGCGAATCAGGTGGTCAACCATTTGGGGAGTCGAGCGCTTCCGCAGCACGATTGGTAGGATGTCGGGAGGAAGTGGGACATTGTACGAGAGTAGAAGCTCCACCACCGAAGCGTATCCACGCTCGATGGCAACTTCAAAGACCGATTTTCCGTAAGAATTGCAGATGGCGGGATTGCAGCCAGCTTCGATGAAAACGTTGACCAAATCCAAAGATGTTGATTCGCCAAACCTAGTGATGGCGAGGTGAAGTACGGTATCCCCATTGGACGTGGTGGAATGCACATTAGCACCTTTCCGAATCAGGTGGTCAACCATCTGGGGAGTCGAGCGCTTCAGCAGCACGATTGGTAGGATGTCGGGAGGAAGTGGGACATTGTACGAGAGTAGAAGCTCCACCACCGAAGTGTATCCATGTTCGATGGCAACTTCAAAGACTGTTTTTCCCTCAGAATTATAGGTGGTGGGATTGCAGCCAGCTTCGATGAAACGCTTTACCAAGTCCAAACATTCGGATTCCTCGTACTCCGCGTGCGCATTATCTTCCACATCCTCGTCTTCATATATCTCGCGTCCAATGACGGCATGATGAAGTACAGTATTCCCAGTGAACTCGGAGAGAGCATGTACGTTAGCACCTCTGAGTATCAGCCGTTGAATCGCCTGGGGATTCCAGCCTCGTTCTAACGCAAGATGTATGGTATAGGAAGGGAGTGGAACATTGCACGAGAGTAGAAGCTCTGCGACTGTGGAATGATATCCATAGTATTCCATTGCGACAGTCAACGGTGTCTCACCCCGTAAATTGCGAG
>JBBPQT010000152.1:0-26786 GCA_038092715.1 Boletus smithii | reverse complement strand
CGCTCACGCCCCCCACTCCCGCACCCACAACTTCCATCCGGCCGTTCCATGGTTCGGATACGAGTGTACTCTTCAACTCTTCCATCCGCTGTAGATGACCGACGGCATACATGGGTATGCATCTTGTATTAGAGTGAACTTTGACAAACAGGGGCGACGGAAGGGGTCGACCAAGTTGATCCGAGAGTTCAGAAAGTAGGGTCGGGATATCGACTGGCGGAGGAGAGATTGAACCGGAGATGTATGGACCGCCAAGCATCACGGTCATCTTGACGATGCCTGGGGTGTCTTGAGCTGCAGTCGATGACGAATCAAAGACACAGCCGAGAATCCCTGAACATTTGGCCGCAGCGTAGCCATCTGCTGGACGAGGTACAAGGTAGCCAAACCCATCCGGGTGAAGTGGAAGCGAAGAAGATGGGTGCAAACGGAACACGAGGTTGACAACAGCCACGGAAGAGTAAGTGTTGGTCGTAAGATGAGGTAACAGTGCTGCTGGCGAGAGTACTCCCCGTAATTCAGGGAGCGGAAGGGCAGAGACAACATGCGTTGGAAAGAGGGTTTCTTGTGACGACGTCGTTACCTAAGAAAGAGTTAGACGGCAACGTAACATGGAGAAATGTAATCACCTCGAATCGGTTGTTCCTTGAGTTGAGGCGAAGCCCCATGATGTTGACCCCGCTATACATGTGCACGTTGGGCTGTTTGCGAAGGTAACTCACAAGGGCATTTACAAGCGTGCTCATGCCGTTCTGGAAGGTATAAACGGAAACGTCGCGCATCTTGTCCTGCAAATCTCCCAAGTCATAATTCGTGTCTCCATCCGAGTGTGGGGGGCTGGATGCACGCAAGGAACCAAGTAGGACAGAGCCACGTCCGCGCTCTTCCGCATCCCACATGGAAGGAAAGGCAGAGCGCAGACTGAGCTTTCGAGCGTCCGCAGCGTATACCCCATGGACGAGTGCGCTCCCAAACACGCGTGCAAAGTCGGCACCAAATCTTCTAGTGAAGAAGTCATCCACCGATTCGTCTTCGGCTGCCGGGCGTCTATTTCTCTGCCTGAACGGCTCGCGAAGAAGTGAAGAGAGGAGTATACGACCCAGCGCGTTGGACGCTCGCAACGAACTGAGGACTTCCAGCGGTGACGATGGAATGCGGTGGATTCCCTGCAAGCCAGGGATACACAGGAAGCGGTTCTTGGCAGCGGCGGCAGACTTGGGCACGGTGAGAAGGGATGGGGTCAGGTCCAGGAGGTGAATCTAGTCTTGGCGGTGGCAGTCAAACAACATTGGCGAGTCAAATACAAGCGACACACCAACTCAAGGACACTGGGCGCATTTGGGCGTAGCGTCCGGGGACCTGCTTCGAGAAGGGCCTCTGCTTCATGAGGACTTTCGAGGGCGAGCCTGACCCTTTCTGAACGCACCCAACCTCCGAAACGGGTGTCCTTGTTTATGAGGACGATGCGTGCTGTTGGAAAACGTCGAGAAAGATGAAATGCGGCGGACAGGCCTGTCAGACCCCCGCCAAGGACTGTGACTAGCATCATAGTTCATATCCATTCGAAGAGCTCTGATAGCCCAGTCTGCTAAAAGAAGAAGTAATTTCCCACCGCGCATCGGACACGTCGTTTGCCAGTTCATCTCCCTTTGCTCTCATCGCACCATTGACATGCCACAACAAAAGCCGGCTGCGAGTTCTCGTCGTGGTAGTTTTGCCTCACCTGAAAAGCCCCCCGGTCCTCTCAGCATCCCAGTATCCGCGGAGGAACGTGACACTATCAAGGTCAACAACGCAAACCCGACTGACCTCAGGAATGCCTGTGATGATGCCCTGAAGCGGGTACGTACACCCCGCATATCCTGGATAGCCTCCCTTTCAACCGCAGTACAGTATTTGTCGCGTCCAAATTTATTTAAACAGATACACCTCCATACGGACGTGCGACTCACACTCGGCTGGGCAGGCGTCCTCGTCGCTGCAGCCACCGGTCTCTACGGCTGGAAAGTCGAATTTGAGCAGTCCAAGCCCGCAGTCTGGGCCGGTTTCATAATGCACGTGTCTCGTCGAAGAATCCACATCACCTGGTCTCTGACGTCTTCTTTCTCTAGTTATGTCGTTTTGACGTCCCTTCAAGCCCTCTATGCATACTTCGTAGAGGGTGATATCGTGTTCGTGGGGAGGCGCAAGACGTTCTCAAAGCGAATAATAACCGAACGTATCACGATTTCCTCGCGCACGATCCCCGTCTCTGCGTCCTCCTCTCAACCATCACCTGAAAACGCCCCCTCCTATTCGCTGAACATCAATTACGTGCAGTCTACATCAGGTGGCAAGTCGCTCCTCGCCAAGAAACGCGCGCAAGGCTCCAAGGAGTACAGCGGGTTCTTTGATGAAAAAGGCGTCATGGTTCAGGAGGTGTTTGAAACATGGGTAGGAGAGCTCGTGGAGAGTACCATGGAGGGCAAAGCTGCTTAGATATGGATGTGGATGGCTCCAGGTGGTATACAATATTGTAGGATGCACAATGCCTGGCCAGGTGTCTCAGATTGTTAAATTAATTGACGTGTTCCGACTCGTTTCGCGATCGTACTGATAGGGGCAACAACACTTGTAGAGTTCATTTACGTTGTACATTAGAAGCATCAACTAACAGTACGAATTACACTTCTTGACTTTCGAGGCTTTGTTTCTTGGACTTGGCTGGAAGAAGCTAAACAAATGGTGAGTGCGCAGTCCAACGCAACGAGGGAGAACCTACTGCCGGGTTAATGAAGGGTACAACTCCTCCCTCGGAGATGATAACATTGCCGAGTAGTTTGCTCAGCCTGATGGGAAGATTAAAACTGGAAACCATTGAACAGGTGTTACCCACTCTTCGTCATTACGGATAGCCAATTGGAGATGTCGTGGGTTGATGCGACGCTTCTTGTTATCGCGGGCAGCGTTGCCGGCGAGCTCAAGGATTTCTGCAGACAGATACTCGAGTACGGCTGCAAGATATACTACAAGAGGTTCTCAAGTCAGAAAATGAAACACGGGAACAGATGAAGAGCGACCTGGTGCACCACTGCCGATACGACGGCCAAGGGCGGAATGTCTCAACATGCGATGAATACGACTGACAGGGAACTGAAGCCCAGCCCTGTGAGAGCGAGATTGGCTTTTACCGCTTGCAGGGGCCTTGACTTTACCGCCAAGCTTTCCACCTTTGGCACTGGCTTTTGCGGGCATGTTGGCTGGGTTGGTTGAATGGGACGACACTGTTGATGCGGTTTTTATACCCACGAGCTCGAGCACGCGCTAACGGGACGCGTCGTGACGCGACAAGAACAAACAAACAAAAACATCACGTGTACTGGTATATTAGGGGCGGCGCTTAGATATGATTTCACTATATCCAGCGCACCGTCATCATCATGGCCCCCAAACCCGCCTCCACCACGGGCGGAAAAGCACCTGCCTCTGGAACGGCGTCAAAGCAGCCCGCCAAAACCGTAGAGGGTGCAAAGGGTGCAAAAAAGACTGCAAAGACCGCCGCCCCACAGCCTGCTGGCGAGGAGAAGAAGAAGCGGCGAAAGGCTCGCAAGGAGACCTATTCATCTTATATCTACAAAGGTGCGTTCCTCGTTGGCCGGATGCTGCGTTTACTTTATTGCGCTCTCCAGTTCTCAAGCAAGTCCATCCTGACACTGGTATCTCGAACAAGGCCATAGCTATCTTGAACTCCTTTGTAAATGACATTTTTGAGCGTATTGCCACTGAGGCATCCAGTATGCGTGTTTATATCCATCGCGTTTCGTAACTCATCGCCCTCACAGAACTCGCTGCGTACTCGAAAAAGTCGACCATCTCGTCCCGCGAGATTCAGACCGCCGTACGTCTGATCCTTCCGGGTGAGCTCGCGAAACACGCGATCTCGGAAGGTACAAAGTCTGTTACCAAAGTGGGTGGTCATCCACTACTTTGCGCGCTTGTTTGCTCACGAAGTTTCAGTTTTCCAGTTCCGCCGCAAAGTAATGCATTCGCGTTGCCTTTGTACGTGTATCGTTAGCCAGCGTTTCCCGGGGTCTGTGGTTTGCATGTACCATGATGATTATACGTCAATTATGTTTGGTATTTATTGGTCGAATTGACTATTTGGTGTTGGAACCTTGCGTGTCTCTGCGATTTCTCGCTTGAAGAAGTTGATGCGACTCGAGTCCCCAGTGAGTGCTGGCCGGGCCGGTTTCCCCCCCGCAAGGAGTCAGGCTGTTGATGGTACACGCTATCAGGGAGACTCAGCGCACCAAGTCAGAACAAATACCAGGTTTTGTCGGCGAACAAGACGCGGACCGTCGATTTTTGCATTCGATGCTTCCGCGTCGCCAGGCCGGGCCGGTCGAATCGAACACTTGATCACTCACCGACGTCGCTTATTGGACTCTAGCCGTGTATTTAAGTCTAGGATGAATCAAGTTTTAGATATCTCCACCAGCCTCGACCATGTCGCTCACCACCCCGGCCGCCAGCCTGATCTCAAAGATCGAGGTACGTGTTTCGTTCATCATCTCGTTCAAGCCACATACCTTTCCTGGCCCAGTTCTTCCGCGTCCCTCCACGCTGGCTGTTCGTGCGTGTCGAAACCGCAGACGGATTCGTTGGATGGGGTGAATCTACCCTCGAGGGTCACACCGAAGCGATCGAAGGCGCCCTTGCTGACCTCGCTTCTCGTTTCGTCAACTGGGACGCAGACGGCATCGAGGACATTTGGCAGGCCGCCTACAGAGCGCGCTTCTACCGTGGTGGTCCAGTCTTGATGGTGCGTGCCCCATCTACCTTCAGTGATGACACACCCCCGACACTGATGTATGGAAACGGCCAGTCGGCGCTTTCGGGATTGGACATTGCGTTGTGGGACATCAAGGGCAAGAAGTTGGGCGTTCCCATTTGGCAGCTGTTGGGTGGTAAAGTCCGTGATCGCCTCCGTGTGTATAGTTGGATCGGCGGTGACCATCCCAGTGCTGTACGCGAGGCAGCCGCAGAACGGAAACAGCAGGGATTCACCGCTGTCAAGATGAATGCCACCGGTCGGTCATCTCCGTATGCCCTAGTCCGTTTGCACCTAGCTGATCACATGTATAGAGGGAGTAGCATGGGTCGATTCGCCTGACGTCCTCAAGTCAACCGTCGAGCGCGTGAGAGAGGTCCGTTCGCTTGGTATGGATGTCGGTGTCGATTTCCACGGACGGCTTCACAAAGGGATGGCCCGTCAACTCGCGGCCCTACTCGAAAAAGAAGGCGTCTTTTTCATTGAAGGCAAGTCCCAGACCACCGGTCTCTAAGGACGCACGCTAATAGTATAGTGGCGTTGGACACAGAGCCTTTCCTTCCAACTTTCCCATCCGAGTTCGCGGACCTCGCGCGTTCCGTCTCCATCCCTATTGCCGCTGGAGAACGTCTGTATTCGAGACATGACTTTAGACCGTTCTTTGAGGGAAGAGCGTTGGACATTGCCCAACCAGACGTACGTGTACATCGCGCAGCCATGATGAAGACACTCTCACCTACGACGATCGCACCGTATCACCTCTAGGTCTCCCACTGCGGTGGCATCTCTGAGCTTGTACGTATTGCTGCACTTGCGGAGACGTACGACGTTGCCCTTGCACCGCACTGTCCACTTGGCCCCATCGCACTTGCAGCATGTGTCGCAGTAGGGGTGGCGCGGTTGAATTGTGAGCCTTCCACCCCTGTCCACGAGCCGACTCGCTGACGCCCCGCCCCGCCGTTGACTCATCCGTGGTTTATAGTCTTTATCCAGGAGATGAGTTGGCAGGTGAGGGCCCGGGCCCATGAACATATAAGTAGGATACTGTGTACTGAATGCCCATATGTCGCATCAGATTCACTACAACAGCGAAGACGCAGATCTCTACACATACCTCGAGGACCCGACCGTATTCACTGTTCGGGAGGGATTCATCCAGGCACCAGGTGGTGAGTAACCCTATGCCGACCCGTGTGTAACAGTCATAGCGGTGTCTCTGACGATCCATAATATCTGTTCAAATTTCTGAATTGTATCTGGGCTGTTCTCCTCTCAACGGCCATGACCGCCTCTATCCCCGATCATATAATGCGCTCTTCCGCCCCCTTGTCGCGCCGCCACAACCTCCGATCCGGACGCCCCATTCATAACCGGACACTGCTTCGGGCGATGCTAGGTCCCGGTCTCGGGATCGCTATCAATGAGAAACTCGTCAGGGCGCGTTCGACCGGTTATACCCAGGATGCATGGAGAAATCCCCAATGGAGAGGCGAAGACGCAAGTCTAAGAGAGTGGTAGTCACGTCGCTAGTACATGACCAGAAGAATTTGAAATGGGCAATCGACACGGGAGTGTCGACAATGTACATGCCAGACTTGCTTGGGAGGTCGATCTCAGTAAGCGGCACTGCCATCTGAGCTGGCATGAGCAATCCGAAAAAAAGATAACGGTGTACACAGTCAGCACGGCGGTGTCCCAAAGGCAGCAGTCATGATCCAGCTAATGCACAAGGTCGGCGGGGAACGGTACGGCGACAAAAGCCTGCCTGGGACAAGGATTGATGGAAAAGGGATGGTTGCATGTATTTCTGCCTGTACTTACGATCGAGCGAAAAGTTTTTCATCGGGTGTGACACTCGGAGCCAAGGTTTTTCCTGCGGTGCAGTGCACCCCATCATCCCGCCTTCTCCGCGCACCGGTGCAGGAAATAGCACTCCATAAGACCGAGCGTTTTTATACCCACTGTCTCTACCCTATAAAACCGTACTCACACCCAACAGGTTTACGTTCCCGCCTAATTGGATGCCCAGCTTCTGGATTATTATTACCTATCGCGAGGATTGGGACACCACTCTGGTTCACAATCGACGAGACTATGGACTCACCTTCGTTGTTTGATATCGCTTCCATCCCTACCATGGTGATCGTACTCACCCAACCTCCAACCACCCGCCTCCGTCGACCCTCGTTTACTCTGTGCACATTCGTTTCGGACGGCGCACACGACACCCTATGTGTCGAGTCACCCCGACTCGAAATGCCGGCCTTCACCGCCACATGCAGATCACGGCCTCTTCCTTCACTTCCGGCCGAACTCCACCTCGAAATCATAGACGTCATTGCTCGTCGCGTGCCTCGGCCACCGACCCGGGACGAGCCCTATGATCCTGCAGACCTCGACACCCTCTGCGCCTGTGCGCTCGTATGCAAGCTCTGGCTAAACACCGCGAGGATTGGGATATGGGCAGGCGTGCGACTGAGTGGCCGGAAGAAGAGCATGGCGTTTGTCCGGCTATTATGTGCTTATGGGCGCGAGTCGGGTGACGGCCCTCCAACGTGGACGATACCCAGCCTTGGACGCTACGTCTCACATTTGTCCCTCCGGGAGACACGCGGGAACGCCTGGGATCCAAAATGGCTCGATGATGCGCTCCCACATCTTGAGGCGCATCTCCCCCGCGTCCAAGGCCTCGAGATGGAGCACGTCACTTGGGAATACCTCTCTTCCCGATCGCGCACGGCTTGTCTGGAGGCATTCAAGCACGCAAAAATACTTACGTTGCGCGGATTCGTGTTCCACACGACAAGAGACATGTACGACTTCCTCGGCGAGTTCACGGAGTTGGAGGTGCTCACGCTGGATGGGGTGCACTGTGCCAAGAGAAACACGCCGACATGGCTCTTCAATTCTGCAGTGGATGGGGAGGGAGCGATTAAGCTGCCTCCGAGGGGGCTGAAAGAAGTAGGGCTTAGAGGTGTGCCCATGGAGCCCGTGTTGGAATGGATCATGGCGGGTTCTAGTTACCAGCGGGAAGTGGGAAAGCCTGGAGTCGGGATCAAAAGTGTCAGAATGGGAGGGGTGGGTGTGTCGGAGGCGAACATCATTGGGAGGTTTTTGAGAGGAGTAGGGGATAGTCTGAGGAAGGTGTATATTGGATTTGACACTGATTTCGTCGAGAGGGGGGGTGAGTGCCAGATAATGTTCGATATTGGAGTGACTGACCATTTGGGGCGTGCAGATGCGCTAGTGAGGGAAATGGAACTGGCCGAAAACACAAATCTGGAAGAGTTCCACATCTTTGGACTTGTCGTTCCATCGCCACCCCCAGTTGACCCGTTTGAGCAAGAGGCGACGCCGCCGCAACGAGCACTCGCGGCTCTCACGTTGCTCCTTTCGCAGATCCGGTCGCGGATGCGTGTGCTGTCGCTCGCCTTGTACCCGGCCGATGTGCGGGCGATGCGCGCGATTGACTTTGAAGGGCTGACCAAGGTGTTTGAGAAGTGTGCGTGGTCTTCTCTGGACGAGGTGCGGGTTATCATCTCGAACAAGCGAGAATGTGGACTTGGGAAGGTCGTTAGAGAGCGCTTGGGAGCGTTGGACGAGCGAGGGGTGTTGAAGGTCAACGTCGGGTTCGACGAGCGCGAAGTGTTGTAATCTCATACATAGACCTAATAGAATTCACACGCTCCTCTTCGTCCCAACCATGGCTGATGCAGGTAAAGATACACATCCCTCGTACGGATTTCTCTACATTGCTGACTTGTCTCGGCCAAGGGTTCTTCAAGGGCACTTCCGCCGACCAGGACAGGCGTTTCTCTGACAAGGAACTCAAGCTACTCAAGACAATCAAGTTCCCCCCAGAATTCGACAAAAAGGTCTGTCACTTCCGCCCTTGCAGCCCAACAACCTCCTCATTATCTTCAGGTGGACATGAAAAAAGTTAACTTGCAGGTCATCAAACCATGGATCGCTAAAAAGGTGACCGAGCTCGTTGGTTTTGAAGACGAGGTCGTCGTCGAGTACGCCATGGGGCTCCTCGAGGGCCCGAATCACACCGTAAGCTTCACGTACTCCTTCCGCAGACCGTGCATGAGTTCATTTGTGCATGCGTACAGACACCCGACCCCAAAAAAATGCAAATCAACCTCACTGGTTTCCTTACGTCCTCTACTCCTGCCTTTATGATGGCACTCTGGAGTCTGTTGCTAGAGGCACAGGACTCGCCTGCCGGTGTCCCGAAGACATTTGTCGAGGAAAAGAAGGAAGAAATGCGCAAGGCAAGGGAGAGCGACCAACGCGCATTTGGTGAGAGAGATCGCAGGGCTAGGCTGGACGAAATCCGAGAAAACGAAAGAGGTGAACGTACTGACCGTGGTGGGAGGGGTAGAGGTAGAGGTAGGGGCCGTGGTCGCGGTGCCTTCGAGGGTGGTGGCAGAGGCAGAGACAATGGCTGGGGTGGGCGTGGCGGTGGGGTATGTGTCCCTCCACTCAACACCCAAATCCACTAATCACTTTTTTTTCCCCAGCGGCAAGGTCGTCGATTTTCCTCGCGCTCGCCACCACCGCAACGCCGTCGCACCCCATCTGCGTCGCCGTTCGATGCACGGAGTTCTCGCTCGCCACCACCACCTTCGCATCGGCGTTCCCGCACACCCACTGGGGGACGTTCATCGCGCACATCCCCAAGGTATAGCTCTCCATCGGCCCGCCGCTCTCGATCCCGCTCTCCTCCTCCTCAACGCTCACGTCGCCGTTACAGCCGCTCGCCCTCTCCTCGTAGACGCCACCGCTCTCCTTCCGTGACCCCTTCTAGAGGCGGTTCTCGGTCCCGCTCAGGGTCTCCTCCCCCCGCTCGAAGGCGAAGACGTTCCTCTTCTCGTTCTCTCCCAAGAAGATACAACGGCGGAAAGGAGAGACGGCGTGATAGTCGGAGCCCTCCGCCGCGCAGACGTCGTTTTTCCCGATCTCCAACGCCACCTTCAAGCCGCTCACTCTCGCCCCCACCTCGGTACGGTCGTCGTCGAAGCCCAAGCCCTAGAGGTGGTCGCAAGGCTGGGCGTGTTAGCTTATCTCGTACACCACCACCGCGCCGCCGGGATTCTAGGGAACGCGATCGGGCTGTAGAAGAAACCCGTCGTGTTGAGCGAAGTCCATCTCCTGTCGCGATGGACGTTGACAAGGCAGAAACGCGCTCTAGGACACTCGATTCGGATCTCCCTCAAAATTCACGGGGTGAGCTGAAGATCAAAGGTCAAGCGAATGCCCGCAAGTCGAAGTGGGAAGACGAAGAAAAGCAGGTTAGTGATCTCTTGTCTCTGATGTTCAGCTGCTAAGTCTTGCCTTCATGGAGTAGGGAAAGAGTTCCAAGGACGATGAAGTTGCTGCGAAACGAGAGTTGGAAAGACGCGAAAATGAGTTGAAGGAGCGGGCCCTGAGGAACAAAGTGATCAGGACGAGGAAGGGCAGTGGAGGCGTCGGTGGTATGTCTGGTTGACTCAGCCACACGTGTTGTGGCCGGTATACTTTTTGTGTTTTTCCACTCTGCCATACTGATCACTGCGTATTACCTCGCTTCTCGAGGTATCAGGACTAGTTGAAAGAAAGAACTCTTCTCTCCTGGCTGGCGGGCACTTTTGATATGTTTTTCTCGTTTCATCTCCCCGTTATCGTTTACTCAAGTGTATACACGATTTATAGCTGTTCCAGTGACTTTACCCCTCCCCTCCCCTACCAGTGCTTGTTGATTACTGCCCTCCCAATAAACTATATTTTGTGACTATTGCAGGTCTTTGAGAATGTCAGGCTGGATCCTTCGACTGACGTTGTCTGACTACAGAGCGGTCTTGTGATGGTTTTCCTTATCGCGCTACCCGGGACGTGCAAGATGATGTTTGCATCCCACATCTCGGACCAGTAATTTATCAGCATCAACAACCCAAGAAGCTATTCAGGATATCACAACTACTATTTCGAATGCTCACCGGTTACTTATCCTTCAAGATACAAATTTCAGTGATGAGGTCTTTGGCTATTTCTGTTGGAACTTTGCAACTTACATGGCCGGCACGTTCAATAGCTCTTAGGTTTTTCTGCAGGCGAACGTCATTTATCCAAGGTTGTTCCAGTGAACAACTCCAATCGAAGTTACGGTGACTTTTGGCTGCCAAGGTACATTTTCTGCAAAACATATCCGAGATTATATCGCAAGACGACAATGTACTCCTTGCAGTTTTCAAGTCTTCTTGTCGTGCAAAAACTCGTCACACACGCGACTTTTCAAGACCTCTGAATCGATAGTGTTGACTACCCCCACTCCTCCGTTCGTCTTCCTGCCAGCATCCCTGGCCTATTACGAGCTTCACACGTTGACTGTACGTGCTTCATCCCGACCGCTTCTCATGTGCATATTTTTCTGACGCGTCGTCTCATAGGACATTGCACCCAACGTCGGCGCGCCCAAGTTCAAGTCCGAACCAAGTCAGACCCCGGTCCATCGATCCGGACGCATACCGTTCTCTGAAGGCGCTCCTCTCACAGCAAGAAACCTCGATACCGGGTCGCGATGCACGTATCGTGTGCGCAAATCTATCTCGCAAAAGGTAAAGGTGTCGGACGCGGCTGTCGGCGCGTTCTGTGCGTGGTTCCAAAGTTTCTTTTTCTGAACGTTACGTCTCGCTCGTAGGGTGGTCGGAGAGGTCGGAAATGCCCTTTCAGTTGACGCAAATATCGGTGGCGACGACAAGACACCTGTTGCTGTGGGGCATCGCACAGCCGGGCGATGATCGATAACCACCTCCGTCATCGTGCTTCGTGAAGTGATCAGTGCCCGTTTCAAGTCTCTCTGTCAAGGACTCAGGGACCGTTGCCGTTGCCGTATTGACATCTGATCAGTACTTCACCGTCGGGCGATGACCTCCCTTTTAATGATCGGGTGTATAACGACGTTCGAGGGCTCTGTCAAGGTGCGCTTGTGAGACCAGAGACTGACATATGATCGGCGCTCCAGCTCAAAGATCCCAGAATAGTTTCACGGCCCGGTCGTCCCCATCTCAGTCACGGAGATCCTAGTCGATCGACTCGATACAGTAAATCAATGACACGATTGCTCCAGTTCTGCCTGGCGTACTGCCAACTCGTCATCGGTGACTTCCGTACCCCCTCCCAGGTACTATCTAGACATCCCTATACCCAGCTTGACGCGTACACGAGTACGCCAGAACTTGTCTTCCCCGAAATCCTGACGCATCTATCATCTTAGACCGCTACAACATTGCCAACGGTTGCTGTCGACCCCTTGGCCGACTACGCCGGCATGAAACACTAGACTCTCTAGCCTAGCATGACGTTCACCGCGCACTACGGCCTAGGGATCTATTCAACTTGCAACATTCAAGGGGGGGAAAAAGGCAGTTTGTATTCCAATACACGATCTAGGCCGTTCGGTAACAATACGGTTTGTCGCAAAGATGCCTTGCGTGTTCAACGTTCAACGTTCAACCCGCGAAAGGATAATATAAAATGAATGAAAAAGCTCCTCAAAGCCCGTCTCGTTTCCATACGGATCTGGCCCCTGGATACATGGAATCAAAAAACAAGGGGTACATGTCCTAATAGCTGCCCCACTTTTTAAACAAGATTTGTCCCAATCGTACCTTTCCAGATCTGATCTTCTCGAGTATCGCCCGTGATTGATTGACGACGAGTGACGTGGATATTCGCCTGCGGCCAGTCCGTTGTTCACATGGAAGCGGTTCAATATATATTACGGAGATCGTCTATATCAAAAATTTCTTTTATGTTTTCCTCGCTTTCATATCCTTTGGATGTTCCGAGGACAAACGAACCAGCTTTCCCTCGCCAACGGCTCACTTTGCGACATAAAAGAACCTCGATGTCGTCTATGCTCTGACACTCGTTCAGTGCGAGCCGAAATTTGGAATACCATGGACGGCGCGCACTATCGTTCGCTGTCACGGTCCAAAAACGTTGCCGACTTGGAAATCTACGCACCACTGAAACTCGATGATATAGCGCACATGTGCTTGCATCGTCTTCAGCGCGGCCACGCCCTCCAGGCACTTGCAAATCTCAAGATATTCCAGGGCCATGAGCACGGGATCACGAACCGCCTCGCCTGAAAACAAGCTAGAATCGTCCAATCGCGTCCGTCGCTATAAGCGTAGTTGACATGTGAACGACGAGATCACAAATCGCACCATGGATTCCCCAACAAGGATTCCCCAACCATGACGCCGTCCGCGCGAGTATAGGACACGTTGTGCTGGATATCTGAAAACGTCCGGACATTGCCGTTGCTGATGACGGGGATGGTAAGCGCTTGTTTGAGCTCGCGTATGGCGTCGAGATCGGCTGCGCCTTGGCGTCGTCGTTTGGCAGATACGTGGCGTGCGTGCAGGGTGACCCAAGATGCACCGGCATGTTCGAGTAAACGACCAAAATCCGTCGTCTTGGCAGAAGGACAGAGACGGATCTTTGCAGACGATGGGACGGTGAGAGAGTGAGCCATCGAGGAGACTGTCGTCAAACGCGGAATCGTTAAGAAGCGATCTAGGCGATCGGGGATGCGTCAGACACCTATCGAGTCTACCAACGGCCAGTCCTTCTTCGTGAGCAAATACCCTCCAAAGTGACCTTGACGTGCATGTTCCTGGGGACATCCGAGGTTCAAGTCTGAGATACTTTGCGAATGAGTGAGACGAAATCATGGGACAAATTCGTTGCGCACCTATCCCATCACAATAGGACTGGACGTGCCGCGCCGCGCTCACGGCCACTTCTGGGTTGTTCCCACAGAGCTGTACCACCACGGGACGTGTACAGCCATCCCAGTCAGGATGCGTGGATTGCAGATCTTGAAGATGATAGTGAAGGTAATCAAGGTCGTTGAGGAGCCTGTGAGAATCGAGCATTTGAGTGTATGTCAACGTCGCGCCATGTCGCCGAGTGAGCAAGCGGAAGGGAGCATCGCTCTGATTGACCATTGGGGCCGAAATAAAAGTCAAGTCAGGGATCATCATCGAGTCATTTGAATGTGCTCGATGTGTGGTCAGTGAACAACCTTGTTTTGGCAAAGCTCATGATCATCAAAGCTCCCACAGCGACGGATACAAAGAGGCGAATACATTAGATGATTAAAACATTCGATGGTACAAACAAACATAGATAGAAAGTAAGAGAGGACAACGCATGAACCGTATGCATGGAAAAAGAACTCGAAAATGGTATACATAAACACCTGCAACCAAGTGACCGGAATGATCTAGCAATGCATGTCGTGGATATCAACAGATGGTGAGAAGAGGGAAATTATGTGCGACCGATTCAGTGGTCCCAGATATCGATGTCTATGTATGCGGTAAGCCAACGACAGTGGAATAGGGATGCGAGAAACGTGAAACAGAAAAGACATGCACACCAGAAATCCTTGTAACACGAATCCAACCCGGCACAAAACACATTAAAAAAAACATTCTTATGCTTCCTTCGATCCCTTGCTCGTTGCTGTGTTCACTTCGGGATCTGATTCCCGATGTAACAATCCATTTCGTTTCGGTAAACCACCTTCACATCGAGCAGAGCTCGAGCGTTTCATCACTTGTGGTGGACCTCCTTTACGATTAGCGTCCTGTGGACTTTTTCGGGAGGGATCGGGTGAAGAGACTTGAGACATGCCCGGAAATGGGCTCCGCAGCAAGTTCTCGGAAGCTCCTCCCTGACGTCCGAGCCCTTCACGCGCATTATCTCCATGCGACACGCCAGACCCCGATGCAAACCCATGCCCCTCTTTGAGAATGTCATTTGCAACACTTGGCACTGGCGGGAAGTAACCCGTATCACCGCTGGGCTGGGTAACAGGTGGGAAGTACCCCTCGGCACAGGCATACGATTGCTCGTTGAGTACATTTGCGGCGTGCACTGGTGCTCCGACCGCTGGGTTTATCCATGGTGCATGTGACCACAACGCGCCAGGAGTCATCGTAACTCCAGGCGTCAATGCAACACCAGGTGTCATCGGTACCGGGACGCCGGCCATGGGTATGGATACCCCAGGGGGTAGGATTCCCGGTGATAGCGGTACCATAATTCCAGCTGAAAGCGGAATGCCAGGGGAGAACATGTGAGGGTGAACCTGTGTATATTGCATTCGGTGATGCGGAGCATTGGAGGGCTGCTGCGGGTAGTATGGGGGCTGGAACACTTGTGCAGTTGACTCCCATTTCGGGAAATCGGTTTGGCTTCCTTCATTCTGGAAGACGTACTGGTTCCGCTCCTCACTCCCCTTATCCTCACGTGCTTGTCCGTTTTGCGTTGGAGTCAGGACCTGGGGAGGTAAAAATGTGAAAGGCGGCATACTAGGGGTAATCGGGGGTAATCCATGGGGAGTAATAACACCATAATGCACGGGAGCCGCATGGTGAGGGTATGTTCCATACTGCGGGTGGCCGGGGTGATGCAGCGGACTATGCACGGCAGGGTGGTGTAGGGGACTGCCCAAAGGATGATGAAGGGGGCTGCCTATCGGATGTGGATGCACGGGACTGAGAGGATACCCTGGGTGATAGATCGGGCTCTGGGGGTGCGCATGCGGCGAGAAAACCACACCAGGCGGAAGGGTAAAGGCAGTGGGCGGAGGAAGTGAAATCGGACCCGGATGTCGATGGGAAGACGACTGCGTAGATTTTTTGCCATTGCCTTGAGGCCCTGCTGCTGCTGAGGCCTGGGGCTGTTGCTCTCCAGACGGCGTCGATGATTTCTTCTTCTCTTCCGCTAGCTTGCTTTGAACTCTGTTAGCACGGCGCATCCCGAGCGCACCGAGCGCCGTCGTGACATAGTCGACAGTCCCGTTGGCCTTGCTCGTAAGAGGTTCTTTGCGTAGCTGAGGCTTTGATGCACCCCAAGTCGTGTCAGGTGCAGACGACGAGTCGGTATTGAGTATCGATTTGGCTAACAAAGATGCCTCGAGAGGCATTTCTTCGGACGTGCTTCGTAAGGGTATTTGAGTGCTTGCGTGGCTTGGAGACGCTTGGGAACCTCTGCTGTCCGGTGATCCAACCCTCGAGAGGTCAGACCGGTTGTTCCTAACGCTACCACCGTTGAGCGAAGGCGGCGAAGCAGTTTTCGAAGCCGATCCCGCTGGCCCTAAGTGTGATCCCGCCTTTGAAGGCGGTAAGCTGAGCGGCATGGCCGCAGGAGCCAAAGAAGGAAACTTCGAGTTCCCCAATGCCGACATTTGAATAGATGTTGGTGTTGGCCCATCGTCCTCCAAGAACGGCGCGCTCAAATGAGCGGTGGACCTCTGAGATGGTGTGCCCAAGCCAGGATTTTGCGAGGTCGTTAAGCTCGTCGAAAGACGCTGCGAATTACCCGAGCCGAACAAAAGCCTTTCTGAACTAGCACCAAACGCAAGTTTCTCGGAAGAGCTGACACCAAAGGAAGGTTTCTCTGCATTAGCAGCACCAAAGGATGGTCTCGCAGAACTTGAAAAGCTTGTCCGTTGTGACCCCAAACCAAGGCTTACTGCATCGTTGAGTATGTCCCCCCTCGATGCCGCACTCAAATTCGGCCTGCGAGACCCAGATGAAGAGAAACTCGAGGGTTGAGAAGACCCTGCACTCAAACTGGGCCGAGGAGAGCCACCAAAACTTGTGCCAAGTGATGTGAAGGATTCGGGAGTAAGTTTGATATCGTTGAGGTCCGTAACCAACGTCAAATCCGTGGTGGCACCAAAGTTACGCGATGAAGAACCGCTGGATGACACCTTTGCATATATCGGATTTGGTGATCCAGTCAGGGAGTGTGGCTGGGATAGGGAATTGGCGGAAGGGAGAATGGGCTGTGCAATTGCTGTACCTAGAGAACTTCCACTCAGCGATTGGCCCTGTGATTGCAGATGCGGTGGAGACTGAGACAGAATAGTGGGTGGCGTCAATAAAGGCGATTTAAACGATGAACTGCGTGGTCGGGCGAGGAGAGCATCCAATTGAGCAGACGTTAGACCTTCCACCTCAAGGTGAGATCGTTGGAGATCGAGATGCAACTGTGACTGAACAAGTGGATCGAGGTGAGTGTGGGGTCTCCCATCATGAGCACTGACCACCTCAAGCCTCGATAACGGTGATGTCAGCTGGGAAAGCGATTCATACGGCAGAAGAAGGGAGGCGGGTACAGCCGGTGGTGAAACACCAACAAATGGATTATTTTGGGATGATTGGGCGAATTTGTCGTAGTGGACCTTCAACGGTCTGCCATTAAATTCATACCTACCGAATGGGGAAAGTGGTGAGCAAGTGAATATCATCAATCATAAAGAAAAGCAAAAATAGAGCGCAGTACATTTAATGTCAGACTGGCCCTTGAAAGAACCACAAAAATGCCCCACTATTGGAGCTCGAGCAAAGAAAGTGTGAATCGAATGTGAAACATGAGGAGCCAAACGCTGTTTCGACTCACCCGTCAAAGATTCGTCTTGCACGCTCTGCACCATCTTCGGTTACCAAAGTGACCGTGCCGAAGCCCCGAGACCGACCATCAGGGCCAAGAGCAACGTCTGCGCGTGCCACAGCACCCGCAGCACGAAAGAGATCTTTTAGATCCTGCCATTGAATATGGAAGGGTAGCTTAGGGATCGGGTGAGCAACACGGCAGGTGAGAGAGAAGGCGGCAAAGGATGATCGCGCAGTATTTAGGATATGGTGGGAAAAGACGTACATTTCCAACAAAGAGGGTACGCATTCCTGTTCCTCCGCTCAATAACTCACCATTTCCTGGGAGGGCCATTGTCAACTCGTCGAAACCGTTCAAGGTACTCAAGACAGGGAGATTAAGACCTTGTTGTATGAGTGGTACAGGAGGATTTGGAAAGGAAGGATTAATATGTAAATCTGCATCAAGCGTCGCGCCTAGACGGTCTGGCCGAACTTCCAGAACTCGGGTTTGCCAGGAATAACCGTTCAACATATCAATGGCACGGCCTGCATCCTCTGCAGTGGCAAGGAGAACGGTGCCATAGCCACGTGAGCGATTATCTGGTCCAAGGGACACATCTGCACGCAGGACTGTTCCTGCACGGCGAAAAAGATCTTTGAGGTCCTGCCAGCGGACGCGGTACGGGAGCTAAACCGGATCGATGGTTGGTTTCGTAGACGAGGGACGACAAGATTACATACGTTTCCTACGAACAACTGTGTGCGCGTATCCCGCAAGGGTCTGTCGAGGGATGAATGTGAAGAGGTGGCCATCTTGATAACGGCCTCAATGTCATCGTTCGTAGGGGTTGATCGGGTGGGTTCGGGCGAAGGTGAGGGCTGTGGAACAACGAAAAGATGAGCTGCGGGGATGGGTGGGTAGGAGGGGAAATGACGCACGGAAGTATTAGGGAGGGACGGAGAGGACATGCGTTGTCGGCGAGGGCGTTAGTGGTGGATGTTGGTGAGCAGTGTCACGACGGGGAGGGATGTCGACGACGGTGGAAAGAAGAAAGAAGAGAGAAGAGAGAGAAGATCCGTTCATGCACACGGGATGCTCCACAGCGACAAAAACAGGGTGCACACCCCGCGCCACCTCTACGTCAGACGTCATTTCCCTTTTATAGTAACCGTTACCTCGCCCCCTCCGCTCCTCGTCGTCCTCCCCGACGATGCCCGCAGCCGCAGTCCCAATCAAATTTGGGCTCAGGGCTGCCCCGCACGCTCACCACCGATTCTACCTACGAATCTCCATTCCACAGGTCGTGTTCGATCGCGATTGCAACATCGCATCACCATTTCAGTGTGGCCATGGCGTAATTTCTAAGCCAACTTTGCGCCTGCTTATGTCACCAGCCTATAGTCGGGCCGACCTGAATAACTGGCGTTCCTCGATTTTATGACGACCGCAGTGCACTTCCTGCTCGCGCATACACTCAACGACAACTTGTCTACCAGGGTTTGGGGCTTAGGATCAGCGCAGCGTGAGATGATGATCGATTGTATCATTGTGTTCCATGAGGCAACAGATGACGACCGAACCCTATCAAATGGGGGATCACATCAGCCTGACAGCGAGAAGATGGTCGACATACATCATCTTCGTGGATAGGGTCCATTCCTTGCAAGCCAGTGAGGGAATACCGCAGAAACACAGCAAAGCCGTGAAATGAAATTAAAGCGCCAACATTTGTAAGGGAACATTCTATCTCTATCTGCTGCGCGCAACCAAGGCAGAGGTGGGTGTAATTAGGAATATACGTTCAAATCTTTCCAACGAGGAGATTCTTGATCATCTCCCGACCTGTGATGCGCGCAGTATGGTATAGTGTCGGGACATCAAGCGTCGATGAAAATGTATCGGCAAAGCCGAAAGGTAACATGAGAGGAATCCAGCCTAAAATTCACACGAAAATAGGTCATAATAACCACAGAATTCGGTAAAACGACTTACCTCGAGCGTATTCCATTGCGAAGCAGCCCTCGTGCATCTTGTACTGCTTCGCAGTTCCCCGTGGCAGCAAGTGGACATCTCCTGGTTTGTACCGCTCCATCTCGAGAGCACCTGGCCTGAATGCCCACTGCTCGCCAACGAGGATGTGGAAGTAATCATCCGCAGTGTGCAATCCCGTGTGTCCCTCGGTACCAAGGGGCGTACCAAAGATGATGAGATATTCAGTGATGGATGCGTGAATGATGTACATGGCACCCATGGCACCCCCAGCATTATTGAACACCCATTCCGAGGAATTCGTGTTTAGTGCAATTTGATTGGACGGTTGCGGGAAGGTTAAAGTAAGGTTGGTAATAATGTGTCGAATCATGCCCTCAGCGTTGTCGGGGGATGCGGCAATGGCGTCTCGTGCAAGTTCATGTAAGAAAGGTGGGTCTAGGACATACCACTGGTCCTGTAGCAAGTGGCCCAAACATTCGAGTCCTGACAGAGTCCAACGGGTGACCTACTCACCTTGATTGAATCCAACCAACCACACGTTACACAAAGGACGCCGAAGACCACAGCTCTCAGTGTCCATTTTTTGAAGCAATTTGCAGAGGACAGGGAAGGTTTCGAAGCTTGGGTCGTAGAACGTGACTTGGCCATGAAATCTCGTGAAAACTAGTTGACTTGGCTGTTGCAATGGAAGGCGTTATAAACCTGTTATTCAAACACTTGAATTTAAAGTGATACGACTGAAATGTTATTATTGGCACGTGACCCATAACGTTCTGCGGACAGATGGCAGGCAGATGCTATCTCGCAAGGATAAAGGAGACGAATAAGTAATGTAATGTACAATACATCCTACACCATAGAGAAAGCAATAACCTAGTATGTAGTGGACAACACCTAAACCTCCTGGGTCTCCTTCTTGCCCTTTGATGTTTTACTGGGCAGAAGCTCAGGATTGATAAATGGTACAACACCACCCTGCGAGATGACCACATCGCCAAGGAGTCTGTTCAACCTAGATGCATCTTAATAAACCTGAAATCGGAAACGTGAAGCACTACTTACTCCTCGTCATTCCGAATGGCCAATTGCAAGTGTCGAGGTACAATACGCTGTTTCTTGTTATCGCGTGCAGCGTTGCCAGCAAGCTCGAGAATTTCGGCGGCAAGGTATTCGAGGACAGCGGCGAGATAAACTTTGAACCGAGTGAGTTATTCCTCCAACGCAGAATATTGGATTCAAGACTCACCAGGTGCGCCACTTCCTATGCGTTGAGCGTAGTTACCCTTCTTCAGCAAACGGTGTACACGACCGACGGGAAACTGAAGGCCAGCCTTAGCGGAACGCGACTGGGACTTGGAGACGGATTCGCCGGAAGCCTTGCCACCAGACTTTGCTTTGCCGCTTTTTCCAGACATTGTGACTGTGATTCAGAGAGGAGTGGGTTGGTAGAGTGGTAGGCGCCGCGACGAGGGACGAGTATGGACGTGTGTACTGTCTCCTTTATAGGTGGACAAATTAAGGTTTACCGATCAGTCGATCAACAAAGACGCGACGCGCATGACGCGCGTACCAAACACGACCACACGCGTCTCATGAGGTATATAGCTCGGCGCGACAACTCCTTACCCCACTCCATATATTAGCGCGTTCTCCCGCTTACTTCTTACAACTTCGCCATGGTCGCTGCTGCTCCTTCCACCGCCTCTAAAGCTCCAGCTAAAACGCCCGCATCCAACAAGGCCACTAAAAAGGCCGCGAAGACATCGGCTGCCCCTGCAGCAGAGGGCGAAAAGAAAAAGAGGCGCAAGGTCCGCAAGGAGACTTACTCTTCGTACATCTACAAGGGTACGTGCCTCTTTTGTGTATTCGCATGTTCTCACTCTCGTTGCAGTGTTGAAGCAGGTGCACCCTGATACCGGTATCTCGAACAAGGCCATGGCCATTCTCAATTCCTTTGTCAACGACATTTTCGAACGCATAGCTACCGAAGCATCGAGTCAGTCTAGCCTCCGTCTCGCGTGGTGTATGAGCTAACCCGGTCCACTAGAACTTGCCTCATACTCTAAAAAATCTACCATCGCATCACGAGAGATCCAAACGGCAGTACGCCTAATTCTTCCTGGTGAACTTGCTAAGCACGCTATCTCCGAAGGTACGAAGAGCGTCACCAAGGCAGGTCTATCTCATGTTCCAGACAACTTTCTTTCTGACCATATTCTAGTTCTCGACATCCGCAGCCAAGTAGATAGTTCCCTTGGGTTTTTTATTTACTGTGGACCCCACGCACTGTTGTATATTAGATGTACGGTGTACTCGATCTGCTAATTCATCTCTCCAACTGTATCCGACAGTTGGAGTTTGTGCTAAACCTGAAACGTTGACCGGGGATCCCCGGCTCGTCATGGGAAGTCATTTTAAAAAGTTTTTCCTAGTGGTTATTGTTTACCAATTTGTCTCCCTCGCTCCACTTTTTTGTCTCCCACCAGATGCAATCTGATGACGGCGAAGTGATAACTCTGGTCAGTTTGTCGTTTACCATGCGTGGGGTCTCCAATCTGAAATCGACGGGAATACCGTTGGGCTATATTTTGTTCAATTGTTGACACTTGAAGGAACTCCGACAAAATCGACCGTCAGGCCGCCGCATCTCCAAGACCGGTGCAACCCTTGGGGCCTCAGAACACTAGAGGGTGCAAGAAGACCTTGGCAAGGACGCATCGCCATATCTCCGTTCCTCGAGCTGGTGCTGGGGTGATTGCCGACCGCCCCTTCTTGCGCCCATCGTCGGAAGAATGGACAACAAATGACCTTCCACTTGTGGCGAATGAATAGACAGACAGCATGGACCACGGACCGTAGGGCCGCCCGAGTTAGTTCGCGAAAACACTCACAAATGAAGGCGCTCCGCTTGCCCGACGACAGTGTCACGGAACCCTTTCGGTCGTTGGCCTGGCAATGGAAAGTGCCGGGAATGCGCGGTCTCACGGTGAAGGGGTTCCTGCCAAACTTTATGACATCAACTGATAAGTATATGACAAGCTCACTCTCTGGACCACAGCTGTCCGGTGGTGGCGGCGTGCACATAAGGGGCGAACAGCATTGCCAATGCTGTCTGTCCTCCACACCTGAACGTGAACCATAACTGACGCGGCAGTTGTGCCAATATAGCAAGCGGCCCGCCGGAATTGGTCCGCGAAAGTAGATCCATCAGAAACAGTCCCCGAAGTGGTATACCTCCCTTGACCCTTGTCTGTCCTTGTCTGGGGCAGACAAAGATAACTCCTTTGGTGAACATCCTTCTTGACAGCTGTCCTCGTGTCCTCTAGTTTATTCGGTTAAACCCGTCGCTATTTCCCGCAGTTTGATCACCTGGGATGGTCCAACGCTTCATCCCGGACCAACATCAGGCCCATCACACGCATCACGGATGAGCATGGATCACATGTGCCGTTCGTCCAAGTCCGCGCCACAAGGTTAGTGGATCCCCGCTTGCTTCCGCCCTCGCCTTCCGTCCGCCTATTCCGATGTTTCCTCGGCCCTCCTTGTGCTGTCATACTTGGCCGTCAAGACCAGTGATGCAATGGTGACATGCGGGACCGCCGGCCGGATGTGGCAGGTAGTATGCATTCGCCCCTCGGGTCGTAAGTGCGAAGATCGCATCGGATCGTACCCATTCCTCCTGAAATCTTTCGAGATACATGTCGTCCTAATCTTCGCGGGAGAAGATGAAGCTTAGGCTTGTGCTGGATCCATTCACACGACGGAACATGTTGGGAGCCGCTTCCAGTCACAGGTACGGCTTTAGCTGAAACGTACTACCCCTTGGAAGCACACGTGTCTTTCTGTCACGGGCCTACCATCAAGATAGCCTTGGTATCCACAAGCTTTACTGGTAATCGATGATCGCACGGGAGCGAGTATGCCCCTTCGCGTCACACGCTAGGGTACAACTGCGCGCAGCACAAGCGTCTATTATCGGGGATCGCAAAACTGTACGTGAGTGGAGTTACATGTAGCTCGAACGCCAGGTCAAGTTAATTTAAAGATGTACTGCTGTAACTTAAGAGGTGGTGAACAAACGTCCAAGTGCAAGATAAAATCACGAAATGGGGATAGTGTCAGCAATCGCGTGATGAATTGATCATGACCTTCATAACCATGTTTCCGTCCTCGTCTCTTCCCCGGGCTAACATCTCGAAACCGCGTGCTGTGTCCTCCAGGTTCAAGCGATGTGTTACCAACTTACCGATGTTCTCTAGCTTTCCAGAAGCAAGAAGAGAAAGGGCATCGGGGTAAGTGTTGGCATAACGGAATGACCCCTGTATGTCGACTTCCCGCAGAGCAGCCGCTGAAAGGGGTAACATGACATTTCGGGTACCCATCCCAACAAGCATAACTTTACCACCAGTAACGGCAGCCTGTTTTGACATCCCGAGTAAGCGTTCCACATCCCTCGAATCAAAGACTAATATACTTACGTAGATTGACATCTGAATACACGGTTCGGCACCAGTGCACTCGAACACAACGTCGAAGCCGTCTTGAACTTGAAAGGTCTCCAACACTCGCGATACATTTTCTCTGGCGGCTCGAAGTTGCTCCTCGGACGTTCTAGATCTGTTGGCGATGGACAGGCAATGTGTTTGGGAGGTGAAGCCGTTGACTTTGGCGAAATCCAACCGTTGTTGGTTGATGTCGATAGCCATTACATGAGAGGCGCCGTATGATTTCGCGAGGGCACATGCGAGAATGCCGATAGTGCCAACACCGAAGACGAGAATGCGCTGGGCTTTACAAAGACCTGCACGTCTGCCGGCGTGTATCAGGACGGAAAGCGGCTCTGCCAATGCAGCTTCTTCGAAGCTACAGTGGTCGGGTAGACTGACGGGGATCAGACAGGGCCGGAGGTGGACGTACACCGACTACTTACGGATGGAGGACGTGTGCAGGATGGTTCATGCGATTTTGTAGCGTCCCATCGAGATGGGGGAAAGTCTTGGCACTGCTAGCAAAACGCATGCCTTTGCAGAGGTTGTAGCGTCCGGACTCGCAGTAATTGCAATGTTGGCACATGACGCCTGCCTCAATTGCGACACGTTGACCCGGCACAAAGTTTTTTACTCCAGGGCCAACTGAGACAATCACGCCTGCAGACTCGTGGCCAAGGATGAGGGGGGCTTGGATGGCAAAGTCGCCATTCCGCCCTTCAAGGTAGTAGTGGACTATGGAGACGTGTAATGAGCAAGGATGTTTGCATGGCACGAGCGACACGCACGGTCACTTCCACAGAGACCCGTTGTTCTTATAGCAACCTGGGCATGGTTGTACTGTGGCGGCCAGACAGGACGTTCCTCGAGACGAAGGTCCCTGGGGCCATAAAGGACAGCAGCGCGCTGAGAATGGAGTTGTGCAGGAGACATTGAAAAGCGGAGGGGGGGTTGGATGGCGAAATAGAGCCATCCAGATAGTCTTATAAGGTTATAAGAAGAAGCAACGATCTCGTGAGGGGGCTCGCCGGTACGAAATATGACTGCTCAAACGGGTCAAGGTTTGACCGGCCCGTATTCCGAAAGTGTATCGAGCTCATGACATAAACATATCACAGCTGTCACACCACGTCATGCCTCCCGTCACACTTTGACTACAACGCCCGATAATTCTATTCCCTCAATTTTATTAATGCCCATTTTGGATGCATCCACTTTTGCGGACTCTTCCGTGTCCCGATTCACAATGATTTTTTCTTGTTATTTTCGTTCAATATAATAAATCGAATATTTCCTTCTCGGAACATCGGCCCTCCTTGCCGATCAGTGCGGTAGATCAGACTCCCGTTGTGCAGCTCCGTGATGAATTTAAAAACGCCTTCTAGGTGCGACATTCACGCTACGCCATGGATCCCACACCATCCATTCCCTCACCCAAGCTATTCGACTTGTCCAGTCAGAATGTTCTCATCACCGGTGGCACTAGGGGTAACGTATTTATTGCTCAGACAATTGACCACTCACTCAGGCTCATTCCTTCCTCTCCGTTTATGCAATGTTGCCAATATGGCCCCCAATTCTATTAATCAAGGCATAGGTGCCGCATGCGCCATAGCATTGGCCCAAGCCGGTGCTTCTATTTGTCTTGTCCAGAGAGAATCCCCGTTGGGCAGTGAGCCGAACACGGCCACCGCAGATGCCATACGGGTTCTCGGAGGGAACGCCAAGGTCGTCTATTGTGACCTAGCCGACCTAGATGCAGTCCAAGAACTCTTCCCAAAGGCGCTCGAGCTCATGGGTGGAAGTATACATGTTCTTGTCAACTGCGCCGGCATACAGCGGAGATCACCGAGCGTCAGTTTCTCAGAGAGGGACTGGGATGATGTATGTTATCTCTTCACAATTATCGGTGTAAAATCTCGTGTTCCCGCCTCTCATCTGATCCATTTTTTGAACCCTGTTTTGACTAATTGGTTTCTTAGGTTCTCAATGTTAACCTCAAATCAGCTTGGCTGCTTTCACAGGCAGCCGGCCGCCATATGGTCCCTCTACGCAGAGGAAAAATAATTAACTTTTGTTCCCTCATGACCTTCCAAGGTGGTCTCACGATCCCTGCGTACGCCTCTGCAAAAGGTGCACTCGGGCAGCTGACCAAAGCCCTCAGCAATGAATGGAGCCAGCACAACGTTCAGGTTAATGGTATCTGCCCAGGATACATCACCACAGACATGTGAGCTATCTTTGATGTCTCGGTATTTACAGCGGGCCTTGATGGGGTATGGCCCCATGGCATGCCGTTCGCGACGGTTCACAGGTCGGCGGAATTAGGGTTCTTGGTGTTAAACCGAAAAATTCTTATCTTTCGGGAACGGGGTTGATTACCTTTTGCTAAACGGTTTCCATTCCTAGGAACGAGCGGCTCTTAGCGGACGAAACGCGGTTCAGACAGATTTCAGAGCGAATTCCGGCCGGGAGGTGGGGCGATCCCAAAGACTTTGCGGGACCCATCGTTTTCCTTGCGAGTAGCGCGAGTCAATACGTGTGTGGAGAGCTCTTGGTTGTGGACGGTGTGAGTTACTCTATTTACCCTATCCCCGGAGGTAAATTTTAGTGATCACAAAACATCAGGGATGGATGGGTCGATGATCTAATGATATTGAAATCGCAATCGTGTCTTCCGCGCAAAGAACCTGTCGATATCTGAGAAATACTTGATGAATATGACCCTTTTGATGCTCTTCTTGACGTACATGATCTTAACTTTCTGCATTAACTTGAACTCACAAAGAATTCATATGGTCCAAATGGAGGGATAACCTCTTACCGGCAATAGTCTAGTCTGGGTGAGTGAGGTTACAATAGATGATGTTTGGCTCAACCGCCCACTCGATCATCATCAACCTTCAGCGGTTCAAGATTCTATGCAAGGAGTGCACTTGGCGCCGGGACTTCCTAATCGATTATGCACGGCTCACAGATCTTTTCAACACGGCCCGCGCCTTCCGAGTGAGAGAACTCTATATATTGGCGATTGCATATGAACCACCCAA
>JBBPQT010000151.1:0-26868 GCA_038092715.1 Boletus smithii | reverse complement strand
GAAAGCTTCCCTGCCCGAATCCCCTGAGGGCACTGTTTCGGCCATGTGAAACTGGTATGTAGATCTTGAAAGATTTTTACAAGCAGAGCTTGTCGGACCCACAAGTTGTATCTAAGTTTTAATACACTCGCATGCCAGACTCCACTCGAATCCAAATGTTTGTTTTGCGACAACCTCCATACTTTATTTGAAACTTGCAGTATGACACTAGTACTGGTTTCACTGACCCATCGTGCGTGCAATGGCTTTCTTTTCCACAGTCACGGGCCCGAACAAGTTGGATTGGTTACACCACCACCGACTACCCAACCGGCCTCGAGAGCGTCAAGGCAGTCAAGTTGAATTGAACATGTCGCAAACGCTCCCACTGAGTGGCCCCCGTTGAGCTTCTGAGGGATTCCGATGAGAATTCGTCCACGCCCAGTCGCTTGTCTGGCGCGGCTGCGCATGACGCCCAATAGACATGTCGTGGCAGTGCGCTTGTACCCGTGAACAAAAAAAGCACACGGCATCCCCAGGCTCTTCCGCGGTGAATATCTACTTAGTTTTCCCATGTCCAGGTAACAAAAAGTCCCCCCCCCACAGCAAGTCAGCTTACGCACGTTCAGTCTATAAATTGATACCGACCCGTCGCGCCCCGGCTGCCTCCATATACCATCATTTTGTCATGCGCCAACAGGATACCGGAGGGGCCGTAGGTCGGATTGCATCTGCAGTCGTTGTCTGGTCATCGTGCATTTCGGTGGTGTCTGCTCAGTGTGATGCGTGAGCTTCTCTTCGGGTCATAGTACACATTCGCACACACTGACGGTCATCTTGAGGAGTAGCTCAAACTTGTTCACTAGTTGTGGCATCCCACGAAACAGTATGATTGGTATCATCGCTGGTGGTGGTTAGTCCTGTCTAGCATGATGCCAGAGAAACCTCTGATATAACTACAGCGGTGCTAATTATCCTCTCTGCCATCTATTCAACGTGTCTTTGGCGGCGGCGGCAACGGAACAGAGTACGATTATCGAATGACCCTTATGATGCGTTGAGAATACGATCATCAAATGTATTAAAGTCATATAGAGCACCAGCCCCTGGTGGCTATCCCGTGGACCATCAAGCTACTCCACCTGCTCCACCGCCTGTACACACACCCCAATACCCTCCTCGCGGATATGACACATATTACAATCAATTGCGATCGCAGATGGTTCCACCTTCATCTGTCCGCACAATACCCCCGTCAACCGCACCAGTATCACCCATGTCGATGCGTGCTCCCTCGGGTATCTCATCAAGGCCCATCTCATCGTTTGACACTATTCCGCTCTCACTTCGAGCCTCGATGCACAGAGACGATTCTGCTACATTTGTGCCTCCGTCCCCCTCTTCTCTATTACCCGTATCACCCCACAGCACTCAGAGGAACGTAGCAGAGTCACCTCTCCTTCCACCGCCTTCTTCCCTCCCGCATCGAAGCCCCCCTTCTTCTGCAGCATCCCTCCCACCCATCAACCCAGCCCCTCCAATGGCTCTGGCTTCCATGCACACGGGAACCTCATACAACAACATCGACGAGCCTCCCCCTGCCTACACACCCATCTGAATCCTGATTTCGTCTTCTTCTTCGATTCCTCCTTGTTTGTTCCCCACGCTGCGTTGGACGAGTCGTGATGCCACTTACGTGTGTTACTCTGTGAGAGGACGTTCGGCTTATAACGAATATGTATGGTTCATAGGGCAATAACATCTATTTCACTTCCTCACCGTGGTCACACTCCAAGATGATCGGTCATTTCGAGTCCAGGTAAACAGACCCCCGGCCCTTATGTGGACAGATGACAGTTATTAAGCAACAAGACAAATGCGAACACACCAGAAGAACATTATAAAATGAGTCGACACGCACTGCTGTTCGAGATTCAGATCCAAATAGACATGCTACCGGAAAACAAACACAACAAACACAACTTTCTCGAAATTCCTAGTCTGTTGACGCCCCGCATAAATGGCGCTCGTCACGTTGCCAGAATGCGGTTTCCGCCTTGTTGGATGCTGTCCTCCGCACCAACGATTGGCATCATAACGTTGCTTCGAACGCTGGTCGATCATGTCACCCTCTTGTCAAATGTGAGTCGTTTTCCTTGTGTGTAATGAAGCCGGCTATGATGGTATGTACTTGACCACCAGAAGCATGTCAAGTCTTCCCCTGCCCTCCGAGATTCAAATTCAAATCTCGCCAGCCGTACATCTTGGTGGGTGAAATATTTCTTCTCCCTCAGGGGGCTGGCGCGCCGACTGGCAAAAAGTGCTTCACCATCGCGCCTCGCGTTTTCACTGTGTCACTGTGGATCATCATCATCGATCATCATCCTCAGGAATAAAATGTCCAAAATTCCGTGGCATGCGCCTGTGATCCTGGAACATGTCACATATTGAACGAATACATATATGTCGGTGCTCATCCGAGTCGCAACCCTGGACTCCTCTTGCAGAGCATAGAAAATATGTCGGACTCACTTCGTGTTTTTCGGCGCCACGCTTCTCCTCTTTTTTTTTTTTTCCGTTAGCACGGTTGTCGTCGCCCAGTCGGTCCCCCCGAAGCCGTGCTCGGAGTTGCCGGAAACGTGAAGCAGCGTTCCACGTCGATGCCAATATACCCCTGGCGTGACCTTCCCCCGCGTCGACCCTTTGCATGCTTTCATCTTCTGCCACCTCCTGATCGTTCTGGAACTCCTCCTTACTGACAAGTACCAACTTTGTGGAGGACAGCAATGGCGTTCTCGGGGACATGGGATACCAGTCTATGTATTGGTACGACAAGACAAAGTTGGTGAGGGGAGGACGCAAGGCTTTACTAGTAGAAGATTTTGGTTCTGGGGTTTCTACATGATGAAATTCAAGGGGAAGGAAGAGGCAAAGGTATACGATGGGAGCAAAGTGATGAAAGCGAGGAGAGGTATCTATAACTGCTTTCCTCGAGATATCCAATCCAGAAATAGCGTGGTAGGTCTGTAAGACTCAGGAAAGAATTCAGATGCAAGCAAACCACTCCTTGCCCATACATCCACGACAAGGTGTCCTGACAAGATAAACCCAAAATATACCCACAAAAAACCAATGACCCCACCGACACGCCTCCCAGTGGTGTGCTTCCAAGCATATTCCATTATAACCCCGACACCATGCATGACGAAGAACCCCACCATTGGAAGTGTGTCTGCGCCCCGGCACATTCCCCGCATCCCGATGTCATGTAAAATGCCAGAAACAGCGAAAGCACCCAAGACGCTCCCGACTCGTCCAAGACATCTTCCCATGGGTTTACTCCCTACCACCACAAAACACTCACGCAAGAGTTGGTGCCACCTTCGTCCCCAGAAACTAGCGAGCGAAGTCGACAACCAAGGGGAATCAAAAATCGGGGGCCACTGCGACGGGTGTTGCTGGAAGAGTATCGTGAACAGTGCTGCATGCAGCTGGTAGACTGCCTCGATGGCAAGATATGTGGTAAGCCCGACAACCAACGTTATGATGGACGATTTCATGTACCGTTCCGGTGGGGTTAGCGAGAGGTCGAAGATGGTACCACCTTTCGATGTTCCAAACGTGTTGGGTCCAAGGAAGCGGATGTATCCGGACACGGCGTCGATTGCGAATGCCAAGAAGGCGGTTCGACAAAGAGAGAGTAAGACAAATACCAGCCGGGATTCCACACGGAAATATGGCGCTGGGATGTATGTCTTTTGAGGCCCGTTCCAACCGATTCCTCTGAGGTTTGCCATGAGATCCCAAGCATTCCACATTGCGGCAGAGACGGAAACGCCATGTTCGATCGGGGTATTTCCGACATGACCGTTGATGGTGCCGTCGCCCGACTTGCAGATTGGCAGTCTAGTGTAAGTCGTCTGTACAAACACCCATGCCGTGCTTCGCATTGCGATGGTAAACATGCCCAGCTGGGTTGCAGAGTTTGAGCCAGTACGGCTTTCCTGACTAAACTTTGACACTTACCACTAGTCCTTGATTGAGATAAGCAGAACCTGGATGATTCGACGAGAAATCCAGAGACATGCTTGCTCGGAAGGACATCCAAAACACTACGGGAAGGAGTGCGGCTCGGTAAAGACTCGTGCGCGGTAATTGGACCAGCACGGCCATAACATAGGAGCTAAAGAAGGCCGGTACGAACACGGTGGCGAAGGTATATGGCGTTACCACAGCTCGCTCAAAAGCAAACGCATGTTGAAGAATGTCAGATTGCCTAGAAGGAACATGTCAGACATTTGAGAATGGATGCAGAGATGAGATGGATAACCAAGGCATGACCTGTGGGAGAGAAACGGTCGTCGTTGAAGCAAAAGACGACTAGTACGTAGTCGTTTGGGGTAAGTAATATGAAACACCAACATGCCAGTGCTATATTGCAATACGTAAGAGGATTTGTCTAGTTACTTACTGTCTTTTTCAGGCAACTTGATACATGGGAAATTTTTGTAAAAACACAGTTCATCTCGGTTGACCTGTACCACCTCAACACCCAACCGGAATTTTTTTTAAATGTTGCTGTTTGACACCGACAGGTCCTATGAAAAAGACGATAAGTAGTAGTTGGACAGAAAAAGTCTCGGAGACTCAGCGTCTCCGACTCGAGTTGGATCGTGCGAGTCATTGACACAGTCGGAGGGATCAATATTAATATCAATCCTCCGATCGATCGATCACGTCGCTTCAACGATGAATGCGTGGATCACTACTCTTGCAGCTCTCGGTCGGGGCACAAGCAAAACTGCCTTTCTACACGTCCTATTCCCTGTTGTCCTCCAGTCGCTTGCAATCTACACTGCCTATAGAGCTCTTAGATGGAGCCAAGCGAAACGGCGTGCAACGAGCCAAACTGTGGTGAGCACTCCTGAGATCGAACCAAAACAACGAAACGACCCGAACAGAGATCGGGAACCAGGAGGTATGTTACAGACATAGAATCCGTGCATCGCAGCTTTGGGAGAAACTAATGTGTCAAAAATGGGGCTTTCGATTTTCACCCAACATCAAAGTCTGGACCCCTCAAGCTTTCGATTACCCAGAGATAATACCTTGTCCTCATCCGATAAAGGATGTAAAGCCCGTGCCATACCGTCCCTTCAGATGGGGCGAGTACCAGTAAGTTACATCCCTATGCGGCTATCTTCACACCCAGTATGTATGTGGTCATATCAATGGCAATGTCCCATACAACGAAGCCGTGCGCTACATTCCATTGAAATTCCGCGTCGCTCACCCTTGATTCGTTGTCCAGCGTCACGATGGGTATTCGTACCATGCCTTGGACTGAATGGATGGAACTCGACGAGTCCTTCTCGTTCCATCAACGAGTTCGCACCTTCCGAGTAAACCATTGCGGGACAACAGTACTGCGCGTCCTTCCTGCTCGCGAGGATGAATCCGTAAAAGTTGCGGGTGGAGCTGAGGCGGGTTCGTTATCTCTCGCAAGCCTTTCCCGCACCTGTGGTTGTTGAGCTTGAGTTACAGTGAAAGAGTTGCTGTACGAGCTCGCGGAGTATTTGCCTCAACGGTATCCGTCCTCATTCCGTATGTCACGTCTCCCAGCATCCACTTCTTCTCTACCGACTATCGGAGGGATACCTCTATCATGGCACGGTAAAATGCCGGTCAAGACAATCGAGGTCATCGAGACCGGAGAAAAGTACGATCTTGGAATGCTTGAATCAATGGATGATGTGGCAATGGGAGAGGAGGCGTTCAGAATAATAAATGGCCTGTGAGTGGAGGAATGTTGTCACTGTAATTGGCCGTTCACGTAGCTGACTATTTGGGAAAGGATGCAAGATGATATTGCAATAATGATAGAAGGTAAACTGATTAGTGGATCGTGACCATCTACACTGCTTATTGTATCGGGCAAGGAACGGACGGGAAGTATTACTTCCAGGCAGGGCTCATATGTGTGCCAGGTGTGTGCTTCACTCTTGCTGCCTGACTTCTCCTGAATGATTTTTTTTCTAGGATTTTGGCGTATGCGCGACAAGATTGGAATGTCGCTAGACGAAATACACCTCGCTGGTGAGGTACCTCAGTGTAAGAGCTTTCTTTTCCCGAAGATATTGTAACCCTCTTCAACGGTGTACTCATAGTCAAGGAGAAGCTACAACTCAGCATGAACCGCTTCTTCCAACGTTTACCTCTCGACAAACCGGTGATAAGGAACAACTATTCCATACAAGTCGTCCCACAAAGAGTTCCAGGGACAGGATTGGGTGCAGAGGAATCTCTCTCCGATATCGATCCCGAAGAGTTGAGCTGGTCCGAATCTCATAACGGGCCGGAAGACGACCTTGCTCACGGGCGAGGCCACGGCACAAGGGACATCCCGTATATTTCCCCTTCGACTCTCCGCCTCAGGAGCGAAAGACAGACCCTACGTCGACTTTCCCGCACAGGCGCCATCGTATTTGGAATACGTACGTATCAGTTTAAAGTGGAGGAGCTCACACGGGAGCGAGGCGTCGCGGCGCGCCTGGCAAACGCAGTAAGGAGTTGGCCCGAGGACGTTGCGCTTTACAAAGGACGTAGGCGCTACCAGGATGTCCTTCTCGAATTTTTGGATGGATGTGCAGAAAAGGATGGCATTACTGGGCCAACAGAGGGAATGCTCCCGTTCCCGTACTAGGCGCGTTGTACTGTAGTGCAGCATGTTTTTGGAGGGTTACATACAACACCGAAAGCACAATGGAGCTTCGTTTGATCGGCGTCCCTATGCCATCAAAGCTTCGCGCATCGATGATGCTGTGGAGCAAGCTGCCATGTGCTTTGTGGTACCCTTTCAATAATAGTTGATGTGGGTCAAAGCTAGCACTCATCCCTTGAGTATGTCACGGACCATGGTGGTTCATTGCACGCCGTCGCATTCACAATGTAAGATGCCAACTATCGTATATCCACTACCACGGTCCGGGCGATAACTTTATTTTATTGTTTCCAATTGATCAATGCGCGTTTTCCACAGATTTTCCACAGAACAAAGGAACCACAAGCTGTGGTGACCTGTGCCTTGTCCACTCAGGTCCATCCATTACAGTGTATAAGAGCCCATGGCTGGCACAGTACAATCTCCAGCATTCCAAAGACAATCCTTCCATCCCTTGCTTAAACTGCATACTATGTACTACTCATCAGCGTACGCTCGACCAAGTCTACTTTCCAGCAGTCAATATTGTAACAGTACGGCGAGGCGTCCTGCTCAACCTAGAGTGGAGTTGCACTCCGTCGACCTCGCCACTTGGGATGATGGGATTTGGGGAGATACGTCATTTTTGGAAACGCAGCCAGACGAACTCGACGAGCCGTGGCCATATCGTTTCAAGGTAAGCGCCACATTAAACCTTGGGTTATTTGATTTCATTGTGATTTATTTATTCTTCTAAATAGAGCGGGGATATTGTCTGGATTTGTGCCAGTGATGGCTATTGGTATCGCGGGAAGGTCGTCGGCCAGGCAAAGCAAGGAAAAACGAGATCTGTAAGAAAAAGTTCGCATGGTTTGTCGTGTCCTTGGATTAATAACTTCGTGATTACAGGAAGATGGCCTGTTCTGGTGTGTGGAGTTCTATGTGGCGAGGAGCAAAGTTCGAAAGTGGTTAGCGCCACTGAACGGAGACATCAAACCAGACATTGAACACACGCACCGATTGTTGTCGGACGCTGGCTGTCTGGAATCAGACAGTGACCAATGATTAATGAAGTCAGTTTCTGGACAAGCTGCTTTATTCACTTTATCTTTCTTGACTAAATAACTTCTGATCATCATCTGTAACTTTTTTCCACTAAGTTCCATGCTCATTTGTATCTTTACACATTTGTACAGACCATGACATTGCATCGTATCCATTTAAATAGTAATATTTAACGAGTTATGCAAACCGCATTTTGTGTGACATTTAGGAATGTTCCAAGAGCGTTCACAAAACTGGTGTGACTCTTCAGCAGAACTGCTTCCATTACAAAATGGCAAACGATGTACAGGGACCGTGGCGGAGTGTCCGTCCAGTGGGACAATGGGTCCAAGCCGATTACAAACATGAGTTCGAGGCTAATCGTCAAAGCTCACAAGTGGCGTCCCATATTTCGCTCGGGTATTCAACATTCAAGCTATACTCATTCGCTCGCACAAATTCGTCCAGCGAACACGTTCAATATTCCTTGTCTTTCTCGAATTTCTCGCAGATAGAGAGAGGAGATGTCGCCTTATTCAATATGATGCGGACTTGTGAACCTTCAAAGCCACTCATTGTAAGGGTAGACACTATAGTTTAAGGCAAGAGATTTGCGTACGATGTCACTTGCACCGAAAGGTGTTTGATGGGAAGATCTGAACTTGCGATGTAGTACAAGTGGATGGGTTGGGCTGAGAGGTGGGGCATCTCTATGGTGATGACTGCTAATGACATCTTCCACCGTATGTGAATACCAACTTGTTTAATCCCATGGTTGACAACGGCAAGAGTATGCTGATCTCGTGGCCAAATTCATAGAAGGACTTGGCATTCCTTGTTTCATTCGTCAAACTGTTGTATACGATTCTTTCATATATTCCGATCTTGTCTATGGCCAATGCTTACTGTTCAATAAGTTTTTTGATATAGAAAGCATCAAGGAGAGGTCCAGGGTCGCCTCTGGATGCGTGGCCACTATAGTCATCCATGGCCAAGTCGAGCTCGTATCTAAAACATCCACATATAAATCACTTGTTTACAACAGCAGACCAAACTCACTCCAGACCCTGTAACTCGTGTGCGGTGAGCACATTACACCACGGAGACCGATTACGAGCGGCAAGATCATACACATGCATGCAAGGCACCTCGAACTGCATCAACAGAGAAAGCAATCCCAGGAATAAGCTTGTTGAGTCTCTCCGCGATGGGCGGAATATACTTTGCAGCCCACCGCTTAGCCTGCATATACACAACATGAACATCCAGATGGGCCATACAATGGACTCCTACCTCAGTGTATTTACGATGAAATATCTTCGGACAGTTTTCCCAAGGTTCGATCCAGGAAACCAGATCATCAAAATCATCACGAAGGTAATATATTCTGCGTCAACGCCAAAAAAACCATGTCCGAAAAGGTATGCAGAGTCCTTGACCCTTTGAACTGTAGTAGATACCACAACATCCGTTGAGAATGTCGGATAGCGAAGGGCAAATCTGGAAATTCGAAGGTCATGCATAGAGTCTCGATTTGGGCACGGCAGTGTACGGATTCTACCCCGTGGTCGAATATTTCCTTGCGCCCAACAATAGTGAGTTCTTGAGGGACCAGCTGGTACTTGTACCCTTCCTTGAGGGACGGTGGGAGATCAGCAACTTGAATTATATCGTGCGCCTTGTCAAGGGCATCCACAAGCTCAAGAATATACTGCTCTCTCGTGGGACCACGGGAGCCATGTCTCTGTAGCTTGCAACGGAGTTGGGAGAAACGTCATTTCAAGTACTGACTCCGAGTCGTTACCGGGGTGAGCTCACCAATATGACTTGGTCCACGACGCAGTCGTCAGGTAAGCCCGCAGATACTCCAGGAACCTTGGGAACATCGTGGTATGGTGAGATTGTTTAAATCCTTGAAACCGTGATGATGCCCGAACTGCTCGTCGTCCACTGGCCGCACCGCCAAGTGAAAAGCTTGGTGATCAGGATTCGACGGTGAAAAAGGGAACTGGACCCAACGCAGAAGCATCGAGTTCAGTGGAAGATACATTTTGACTAATATGGTGCGCTCCCGAATAGTCTTTAAATTAGCAACAAACCAGGAGCACAGTGTCACTGCTCGAACTTTACCTGAGTGATTGTTGTCCTGTGGCTCCGTTCGGATGACTCCATATGTATACGTACTTGGCAGATCTGATATGCCATGGGAGCACTTGGCGAAACACTCTGCTAATCAGAATTGGTAGAGCGCTCAGCTCACTTGAACGACACACAAAGCAACCATTTCACAACATCGTACTAGTAATTGAATATCGAATGCTGTGGAGAATGCGTAAGCTGTCAGTCTGACTCACTGATAGTAGATTTTGAGAGGTTGGTCAACAGTAACTGCTGGCCCGAATCGTGAACGTTCTGAACCTCCGGTTTGCGGGCGTGCGTGACTTGAACTTCGGCTAAGTACATACACCCTTTAAAAGTACTGTAGATCAATGAAGGCAAATTCCGAGGGCTTGGATGACATGAATTCGAACAGCGAAAAGCGTGGTGTCAGGTGATCTGTGATTGTGCTGATTATGTAATAGCATCGAACATAGATGGTCATGGGGCAGTGGCTGTGCAACTAGTAAAGAGCCGGTGGCTCCTGTCTACGCCCACACTCCGATTATCTGCGGCTTTCACTCTTCCTTCAAAATGACGAAGACATACTTGATGAATAATTTGGTGGAAAAGGTGACACTCGTTTCTGTCGCGTGCGCGTTGAGCAACTCATTTTTCTCGGGATGTTCTAGATGCAGTCCACCGACCAGGACTTCAGGTTCGTCACCCCTACTAGTAGACGCGCCATAGCTGTTGATTCACAAGTTTTCAAACTTGATTCTCAGGTTCATGGGGTTGAACGATCTAATGCTGGAAATCAAGCAGGACACAAACAGTTTCTACGGCGACGAGACCACTGAAAACAAAGTTCTCCGCCAAGTGCTCAAACTCGTCGAAGATAAAATCTCCGAAGTAAAGAATCAGGCAGTCAAATGGTGGGTTTCATATTCGTGCTCAGTGTTGGCTTCATCACGTTAAGGATCGTGTCGCACGGTACTCAAGTCTGGGTCAACTCATCAAGATTATCAGAGAGAACCAGATGGAACTTGTGGTGGACAGTCTTATCAACTATTCGGTCGGAGAGGACGAGGAGCTACGAGATATATCCGGGCTTGGTTAGCACCTACACATCATACAAGGTGATGGATCTTGACGCCACTCCATAGCCCTGAAGACGATTACATCGGAACTGCCCCCAGACGGCAAGATCGCTGGCAAGGCATGTGCGAAGCTTACGCCAAAGCTACTTGGACAAGTTTCCAATGTAAGACCAATTCACCTAAAGGGTTTTTTTTTGACAAATATCCACTCCAGCCTGACATCCCGCCGGAGACACTACTAGAGACATTATCAACACTTTCGATTCTTATCATCCGTTTTCCAGCTCACTTCGCCGATCCTTCTCTGAGTCCACAGCCACTCACCGCTATTTCCCCTCTTCTGACACATCCACGTCCTGCAGTCAGAAAACGCGCCATATCTACATTGTCTCAATTTGTCCCCGTCGCTCCACCAGAGCTGTTCTCGACTTTACTTCAGAACAACATTTTGCCTTTCCTCATAGCAAACGCCAACCTGGAGCAACAGAGAACTACAGTGAACCTCGTTGCCGCAATCTTTAGACAGTCGCCGCAACAGTTGACACCATCGTTAGGAGACATCGTACCGGGTCTATTGCAAGCCGTAAAGCGTGACGACGAGGAGCTAAGGGAGGGATGCTTACAGGTAGCGTATATGCGTCTAGAACTGTCTAGCTTTCACTCACCCATTGAAGGCTTTGGAAACATTGCTAGTGAGGTCGCCTGGAGAGGCCGCGCCATTTGTAGATTCCATGGTACAAGTCGGGACATTGTACATCAAGCACGACCCTGTAGGTTGGATTTAATTCACATCACGAAACAGTTCTGATTTTCGCATAGAACTACGCTGGCGAAGACGATGGCGAAGATGAGGAGATGGCAGATGCTGACGACGACGATGACGATGGAGAGCTTGATCAGTTCGTTACATAACGCTTTAGTGTCTGTCTGGCATACTGATTGTCTTCAGGTACTCTGACGACGAAGATACCTCATACAAGATTCGTCGTTCCGCAACCAAATTGCTCTCAGCTGTTATCGTTACTCGCCCAGAATTGCTGGTCCCGTTGTACAAAAGTGTTTCTCCAGTCCTGATATCGCGATTTAACGACAGAGAAGAGACGGTGCGCCTCGAGGTATGGGCCGCCTATGTCACACTTCTCAATCAAACAAGTATGTACGGTGGCCTACCGCAAAGTCTAGAAGGTGACTCTGCTGTGCGTGGAAAGAGGAAGCGTGATAGCGAAGAACGGATGGATGTCGAGGAGACCCCTTACACACTTCTACGATTACAGGTCCCTGCGTTGTCAAAGGCGCTGCTCGGTCAGCTAAAGCCACCCAAGACCGCACCGGCTACCGTGCAGGCTGGGTTCCAGTTACTCCACGCTCTCCTTGGTGTGTTGCCAGGGTCGCTGTCCAGTCAGGTTGGACCAATCGTAGCAACATCAAAAAGCATTCTCTCCCAGTCACCAACTACAACAACATCGACTTTGCATTTAACATGTCTTTCGTTCCTTGCCCTCTTCCTCTCGACGCATGCACCTGCAGTATTTAGTCCCTCGCTACCCACGCTTACATCTGTCCTTCTCAAGTCTCTCCGGGAGCGCCACCCTCGGGTTGTATCTGAGGCATTCCGTGTCTTTTCCGCGCTACTAAATGCCACCCGGCCAGTAAAGAACGTTGACTGGCCGGAACGGGTCTATGATGAAGCCCTGCAGCGGCTAAGCACACACGATACGGATGCGGAAGTGCGCAGTTGTGCAGAGGACTGCGTGGCCGACCTGTGGATATGCGCAACAGATATGATGAAGTCCAAAGGCGGAAAAGAGTGGCAAGCGATATGCCGCACCACCGGCAATACTGCTGGTGCGGTCAAGGTTGTCACAAAGGTTGCACGGGATGTTGATATTGGCGATCAATGGGTCAACTCCTGCTTGGAATGGATCATGCTCCTCCTGAAAAAAAGTGGACGGGGTGGAAAGCCAGAAGTTTTCACTGCACTGGACACCTTGCTCAAAAGGTGAATTTCTTTCCTGACCTTCCTGACGATTCAACGAACACATCTAATAGATATCAATCTGGAATACCTGTCGATGTCCCAGCTTCTCTTATTCCCCAGATCAAGATTTACGTCACCACCTCAGATATCTCTCTGCTTTCGCAAGCACTTTCCATTCTCGCTGTCCTCCTAGAATTATCACCTTCCATCACGTTCCCGGTGGTTGAGAAAGTGCTACTCGTTGATATCTATCAGATCGCCCATTCGCCTCTTGTTTCTGGTGCGGCTCTCGACTCTTTGCTTGCATTTTTCTCGGCCCTGGTTCAAGCGGACAGGCAAATTGCGACACATGTAGTTCCAAACCTTGTCATTGGCGTTGAAAAGTCTCCAAAGACGGAGGCAAATCCAATCAACGTCGCAAAGTGCGTTGGGCAGGTTGTCAGGAGTTCCCAAGGCGTTGCCGCTGGGACTATTGCAGAATATTCCAAAGCTGTCAAGGTACGGTTTTTTGTCTTGTCTCATTTGCACCATCCAAATATTTGAATCAATAGAAATCATCGAAAGCCAAGTCATCAACTGTTGTCCTCAGTTTATTGATCTTGGGAGAGCTTGGTCGTTTTATGTAAGTATCTTTATTACTTGGAAGACGTCACCTCATACTGCCTAGCGATATGTCTATCCAACACGACGTATTCGACAATGCTATCGACCACTTTTCTGCAGAAGAGGAAGAAATCAGGACTGCGGCTGCATTCGCAGCTGGTGAGTGCAACACCGTCGCTGTTAGAGGGTCTTGTTCTGACTTGAACAAAGGAAACATCGCGATTGGGAACTTGCACTTGTTCCTCCCTGCGATCCTCAAAGTTGCGGAGCACGACCCATCCAAGCGGCTGCTATCTCTTCACGCGCTCAAAGAGGTGAGTTACAGGGATCCTTTCCGAGGTAATCATTAATTGAAGATATCATTCTTTTCCAGGTTGTAACGCATTGCTCTCACGGACAATTGGAATCTGTTGCAGACGTTATTTGGACCCCTCTCTTTCACAATTCCACTTCAGACTCGGAAGAGTCGACACGAAATGTTGCTGCAGCATGCCTGGGCAAGCTCACAACTACACACCCATCACGCTACCTCCCCCAGCTCCAAGCATGTATACGCGATGAGAATCCAGCTGTACGCGCCACGGTTGTATCGGCGATTCGATACACGTTCGCTGAAAGTTCCCCTTCTTATGACGAACTCCTTGCACCTCTGATCATGGACTTTTTGAGCTTGATGAAAGATACTGATTTGGTGTGTAATTTCTCATATGAGTTTAGTAGATACAGCTGACAGCTTCCATGCAGACTGTTCGTCGTCTCGCGCTATCCGCATTAAACTCTGCTGCACGAACGAAGCCACATCTTGTTCGAGACCATCTCCCAGCGCTTCTTCCTACCCTCTACGACGAGACCAAGGTCAACCCCGAGCTTATACGGACTGTACAAATGGGTCCATGGACGCATAAAGTCGATGACGGACTTGACACACGCAAGACCGCCTGGGAGACCCTTTATACACTAGTAAGCTTAACGCTGACATTCACTTCACACTCATGACTTATCCTCGGCCCGAATAGCTGGACACATGTCTCCACAAACTCGACCTTCCAACGTACATAAGGTACCTCCTTCCTGCGCTCACGGATCCGTCGGATGAAATCAAAGTGCTGTCGCATCTCCTCATCTCCCGTCTTTCTTCCCTCACGTTGTGCATCCCTCTTCTCATTGCCCACTTGGATGAGCTCACGCCTGCACTGGAGACGACCATGCAAGGGGCACCTGTCACCAAGGACACCGTTAAACAAGACTTGGAGCGTGCAGCAGAACTCAGGAGGAGCACTATGCGTGCGGTCGCTGCTTTGATAAAAGTGGTCGCGATCGGCAGTGCAGCTGGTGCATCGGTCACGGGCGGAACTCAAAAGCTTGAGGCGTTCGTGGAGGATGTGAAAAGGAATGAGCAGTGGGGAATTGAGTTCCGGGAGTTGATCGGGCAGTGATGAGATTGCCGGAAAGCGCAATTGCTTGCAAGAAATGTAAAGAAGATGCTCCGAATAGTGATCTTAGTATGATGGGTTAGTACATACGGAATACAACACAAACACAACATCCATAACGTTTGACCCGGATCTCGCCTTATTTATTGCTTCACAAGGTGGGATAACATGCTACCTCCCACACGACGATGTACTCCATACGACGAGCACCATTTGTGCTTCGTTTCCCGAACAGGTCCGGGTCGAGACTGTATTCAACATCGAATCCACCGCGCACGCGTACACGACACCCCTTCAGGACAACACTCCTCGTCACATCCGTCGTTTCTGGAGGCGCACTGTTCGGTTTATATTCCGACGCCAAGTCATGTCCCTCACCGCCCTTCAAGCTGGCCGAGACCAACTCTCAACCCGAATACGATGTATCGCCGCCTCTTCTGACGCTTTTCCGCACTTATTTTGTATACGGGCTCACCGCGTGTGAGACAATTGTGGACCATGCACCCGAGATGCTCGATACTCTACTGAAGGTTCCCCTCGTAGGGACGGTCGTCGAGGGCGTCGTGAGGCGGACGTTCTTTGGTCATGTACGTATCCCTATATACGATGTTCATCTCCACCACTAAACCCCCTGGCAGTTCGTAGGCGGCGAAACAGCACATGCAGCGCTTCCCCTCCTCTCCACCCTGCGGAGTCAGAACAAGGGTACCTTACTCGCATACAGCGTCGAAGTAAGCGAGCACGAGGCTGCCGGAGCTAAGCATCATGCCAACCAGGGTTCAAGCTCTGGGAAGCTGAATGAACAACCCGTTCACAAACGCATCGTTGCAGAGATGATCAGGAGCGTCGACGTGGCTGCCGATTTCGAGGATGAATTCGGTACCCAAGGGGTAACAGGCAGACGGACTTGGGTGGCCATAAAGCTTGTGGGTAACCCCATCGCTATCGTTTTTTCGCAACGTGTCTCGTGTATTGATCCACCGGCGTAGACCGCTCTCCTTCCGAATGCGGACGCGCTGCGGAACTTGTCTCTCCATTTAACGCGTACCCGACCCGCGTTGAGTCCACCAGTGCCGTTCCCTGGTACCCCGGAATCCTCGGACCTCACGGTTCTCCATAGCCGGATCCCTGAGGGTTCGCCATTGATAGCCCAGGACGTGGAAGATCTCAAAGAACTTTACCATGACCTGAACAGGATATGCACACATGCCAAGAATCGAAGCGTTAGGATTATCCTTGACGCCGAGCACAGGTATTACGACCCTTGTTTGGCATGTTCGTGCTGCTTACATGACAAATAGCTGGTATCAACCCGCGATCGACGCTTTTGGACATGCGTTGATGGAGCGCTTTAACAAGCTTCCTGATCATCACGGCCTGGCGAGTAGATTGGTGTCTGGGCTAAGGAATGCCCAAGGGGCTGAGCTGCAGCCAGTAGTCTATGTCACATATCAAGCCTATCTGAGAAGGTCAGTTCCTATCTTCCTTGTTTGAAATCGCCATCTCCACGATACACGACGGCTGCCCCAATTCAACTGACTAACTTGTCGATACTAGAACGCCCAAACATCTCGCATGCTCGCTTGCACGAGCGCGGCAGAACAACTACGCATTGGGGGTTAAACTCGTGAGGGGTGCGTATCACCCCCACGAACTTGCAGCATATTCTGCAGCAACTTCCTCGAGCACATCAGACTCCATTGGAATATCACCTGACCCTTACCCGCCGGTTCATCCCTCTAAACCGGACACGGACGCCTGCTACAATGAATGCGCAGCACTCCTTGTGCGAGCTATTGCCGACGATGTGAGGTCATCTGCAGGTCATACGCCACGCATTGGTGTCCTCTTTGGCACTCACAACTGGATCTCGTCTGAAATGATACTCGGGGAGTTGGTTAACAACGGTCTGGCTCACGAAAACGTCGCGGGCACCAATGGAAATCGTAAAGGAACCGTAACTGTCCCAGCTGAGGTTGCGGAGAGGCTTACTTTTGGCCAGCTATACGGCACGTCTTACCTCTCTCTCATCTCTTTGTAGTCCATCAATCTCACTCTTTCATTCAAGGCATGTTGGATTCACTTACCAACTACCTCGTTGGGCGCATACATAGTACTACACCATGCGTTATCAAGTACGTTCCCTACGGTGCACTTGTGGAGGTGCGTATGCGTCTTGTTTCAAGTCTTTCTGGACTTTTCAGAGGGTTGCACCGAAACTAACTGTGCGCCGTAGGTGATGCCGTATATCTCCCGCCGTGCTATCGAGAATAAGTCCGTGCTTGGAAATGGCGGTGCTATGCGGGAGAGGAAAGAAGCCGCGAGATTAATATGGAGGAGAGTATTCGGCGGTATTGGATTATGAATCGTCTGCGATGGACACTGACGTAACGTGGAAGGCTACGTTGGTAGACGCTTGCTTGCTTGCATCTGCATCTCTACAGTTGCATTGATACTTCACTAATACCGATACACATAGATATCCCGGAGTCGCATTTTTGCCGACCCTACGTAGCACTCGGTCATAGAAATATATGCAGTCACTCGAACTTGTCTTAGCGGTACGTTTTTCTCAACACTTTGCTTGTGAATCGCACCCCACGAAGCACGTTGTCCCTTCACTTGGAGCACCGGAACTCATAACCTATTGGCAGTTGGATGCTTGCATGGACTGTTGACTGATTGTTCTTCCCCTCGTTTTTCTCGCTCACGTGTCTATTTATTCTTCGATTTTTACTCAGGGACGCATGGTGTTAGTGCGTCGTTATTCGAAACGCATCAATCAAGTGCAGTCATACTTGCATTACTCTCACAGTCTTTGTAGGAATTCCAACGGTGCTAGCCCACTGTCACGTCAAGATGGGTATAGCTTACCCATTTCTCCATACCGGCCGCCATTTGGCTGTACATGGAGACGACTTTTCTTCGCATGTCACCCTGCAAGCCATAACATATATGATTACACCTCGCCCAGACCCATGGGCCTCGTTCAAAATCTAGGTCCATTCCTCACCCACATCATGCATCTGAACGCCATTGCAGCCTTTCTTCCCGCTATCCTTGTTGCGAGCGGCATCCTCGCTCAATCCCCTGCAGCAGAGCCTCCAGAAAGTGGCTCCCCTACCACAGGCACGCCTGCTGTTACCTTCACCTCCGAAGCCTTTGTCTTTTGCAGTGCCCCAGACTGCACAGGCGCGTGCGAGCTCGTCGAGGCCTCCACCGTCCCACGCGACGACACGCACCCCGCGCCCAACGACATGGGTTTCCAGTCGATGTACTGGTATAACCCCAGCGGTTCGGACATTCTGTTGTACACGTGCTTGAATGACTGTCTGGTCATCAATCCTGTGGAGATCACGGAATCGGATACGTGTTATAACCTCTACAACAATAGCGTTTCGACCGACTTTTACACGTATTACTACATCAGCTAGGAACCCATCGAGCGGCGCAGATGAAGGTGAGTGGGAACATCTTTGTTTGGAGTCTCTGGCAGACAATGTGACCCAATGACATACAGGCGGTGCTTGGAACTGTGACAGTTTGAGAACAAGAACGCTCAAGTCTAAGTAAGATCTACATCTTATCATGCTCCCATCAAATGACTCGACTGATTCTAGATCTGACTTGGTGTAGAAACCAGATGATGATGTACTTCGACAGTCACTAGAGTCGCATCCTATGTAGCGAGGCTCGACATGATTTCCAGACCATTGCGTAGCGATGTATTCCCGCATGAAGCCTGACCAGCTTAAATGCTATCGTCCTTGCTTCAAAGTATTTCCCCGCGCAGCCGAAAAGTATCTTCTCTCCAAAAAAAGAACAATGCATCACATCGGCCCATCACTGCCTATTCTTTAAATGCCCCCTCCCTCGCGATCTTCACAATACGAATACTCATCATCCGGTAGGGAGCCTCTGCGAAACCTATGCACCCCAGCTTGTGAGACCACTTTCCCTACGCGTACGACCTCCTTCTGGCTAAACGAGAAGGCTCCCTTTGACGAAGAGTCGTTCGAGTGTATGACCTGCCGCTCTAGTACGCCGCGCGAGGCGTATTGTGAAAACGTATCGCATGCATGTTCTGTGCCATCCTCGGATTGCCTGCAGGCCCGTCGGTAGTTCCGAAGGAAGCTGAACGCCGTTGAGACACAGCTCCTCCTAGCGACGGGGCGCAAACCTAGCTGGAGCCTGGTTCAAGGTACGCTGATCCGTCGGGCCTACTAGTATCCGCAGTCTCCGGAAGAGAGGCAGCGTCAAAAATATCTTGACAAGTCACGCCGCCGATCTAATTCGATGTATGTATAAGCCCTGGAACGAGTCTACGTCATAGCGCCGGAGTTGAACGGATATGGTCCGGAGATTGGCATGCAAGCCTGGCATGGTATTCAAATCTTCAGGGAGCGAACTTGACTCGATCGTCCCCAAGTCAGTGATCAATCGATCAAGGCTGCAATGCGTCACCTTTGCCGTCGATGCGCACGCTGGTATACAATCGGATCCATGAGTCTTATGATACTGCGCGGCCACGGACTGCATACAGGATAAGTATCTATAACGAATCGGATTTCTCTCTCTCAGAAGTTCATTGATATCCGTAAAGAAGCGTGCCTCGCGGCAATCTAAATTGATACCAACGTAATCGTGGTCGACTCGAGTTCCAAATGTTTTTTTTTGCCTTCATAGCAACTAGTAGTGCTCAGTTTTGGGCCTTCGGCCAAATGCAATGCTCATCCTAGTTTGCTTTGAAGATGCCAATCCCAGTTTTTAAGTGAAGCAGTTATTCACAGTCTATTAAATATTCAAATTTCTAAATACTTCAGTCCAAACTACATTAGCAGCTTTGGTATCTTCTTGACCATGAGGGAAAATAATTTTGATGTTTCTAGGATGAGTACAACATGATAAAGCCACATATAGTTGTCCATGTGAGAAAACAGAAGAACTCAAATTCAAGCCAATGTGCTTGACTGTTTGACCTTGTGACTTGTTGATTGTCATGGCATAGGCCAGATGAACAGGAAATTGAAGGCAACGGAAAGGAACAGGAGAATCTTGAAGGCCAGAGTTAAGAAACATGCGAGGAATAAAAACCACATTGTTGTCATCATCCCCACCCAACACTCTACACTCCAGAATGTGGCGAGTAGACCTGAGGAGCCTCAAGCAAGTATCATTACAGAGACCATTTATGGGATCCAGATTGCATAGCAGCATGAATGGTGCACCAATTTTGAGCTCCAGCTTATGAAGGGGAAATCTAGATGGATTGAAGGTATTGAGGACTTCTGATTGAACACATTGATAATCTGGCTCATCTTCTGGCACTGAGTCTGCACTAAGGTAGGTGATTTTCTCCTGAGGTGCAACACCATCTAGAATGGTTGCATTGATTTCATGGATCTGTTCATTTCTGGAACTGAGGATGGTATGGTCCACGAAATATTGATCAGGAAGCTGCCTGTCCTGGGCCAGAAGCTGAGAGTAATGGGAATTTATGAGGGAGGCCATGGTATCACCATAATGCATGTGCTGAGAAAGCATTACATCTCCATCTGTTATGCCTATTTGCAGGAGTTGCTATGCCCACTTATCAGATTCTGGATCTTGACCAAGACGCATGTTTTGGTGAAGATAGTGAATGTTCATATTTGGCCAGAGATTGGAGTGAGTGAGAGTGGCTGGGACAATCTGTTCTCTTGAGCCATGCAGGATGACAGGAAGGATTTGTCTGAAGTCTCCTCCAAACAGGATGGTAATTCCTCCAAATGGACGATTGGGCTGGTTAAGCAAGTCATGAAGGATGCGATCCACAGCCTCCACCACAAGATGATGCTGAGAGGCTGCTTCATCCCAGATGATGAGAGAGGTCTCTTTGAGAAGCTCATGAATGGAATTATCCTTCTTGATATTGCAAGTGCTTTGCTCATAACAGGGAATAGGAATCTTGAAGTGTGAATGGGCAGTATGACCACCAGGAAGGAGAAGAGCTACAAGACCAGTAGAGGCTGTACAAAGCACAATTTTATCTCTTGCATGAATGCCAGCAGCAATGAGTTTGGCCAGATAGGTCTTCCCACATCCACCACTGATATGAAGAAAAAATGCAGATCCATGGGAGTTGAGAATACCATTCATAACAACAGCATCATAGAGAGCAATCTGCTGGGAATTGAGAGTGGAAAGACCTCTGTCAACCTATTCTTGTTGCTCCTCTCTGTTATAATTTCTTTGCTCAAAGATAAGTTGGTTTCCTCTATGACCACCCCAGTTGTGCTGTGGTCTAGGCATGGATGGAAAGTCCTGTAAGCTTTTGCCATGTGTTTTGAGCTCCCAATCCATCAGGTGCAAGCCATAGTCATAGATCTACTCTTGAGCAGGCTGAGCAATGTTGAAGGTTTGAGCAAGTCTATGGGTGAGATCATCACATAGATGATGCTTGGTGTCATTCCACAATTGATCAGGATCCACAGGAGAGCAATGCACCAGAATGACAATGAACAGACAGTGCAGCTGATGGCCTGTCTTGTAATTTAATCTAATCTATCTTAGCTTGACAAACATCTTATCTTATTTTTACCATAATAGGCAAGTTTACATAATTTTGCAATTTTTATATTGAGTGACCATAAAGTCTACCTATTATACTACTAATATTTGTAGTGATTTTCATTCAGCATATAAATCTCCTATATTCTCATACTATTAATTTTGTATATCATAATTTAATCTAATCTATCTTAGCTTGACAAACATCTTATCTTATTTTTACCATAATAGGCAAGTTTACATAATTTACATTTTATCTATTTTAAGATCTTATCTTATCTTTACCATAATAGACAGGTTTACATAATATATAACAAGGATGCCCTCTAGTATTTAGAGCCTAGATGGACATATTTTGATACTAATAGGGATGCCCTCTTGTACTAACAGGGATGCCCTCTAGGGTATAACTATGAACAAACTCTATCATCAAGTATGTCACATCCCATATGTATCACAGGGCATCCCATTAACTCAGGGTGACATTCTGAAATGCCATAATATTATCTAAAAACACCATTCCAGGTCATCTGAAATTTTGACCCAATGCCCTAGGAGGGTAGGAAAAGATGTACCCAATGGTTTCACTAGAGGGATAGCCTGAAGTGTTTTCTGTCGCCATCTGATATATTTTCATAGATCATGTGGTTTTCTGATCCAATTATGTGGGACATCATCCTGCACACATTGTGCATCCATGACTCAATTGGCTGGTTTTCCATCCTCTCACCCCAAGAATTTCCTTCTTGTCAACTCTCAACCGACATTCCCATCACCCTTGAAATGGTTTCATTCATTCTTGCCATAGTATGTACACAAACACTTCATAATGATCAATAAATGCTCTCACACATTCTTCAGCTCGTGGTTGAGCTCAAATATTTTGCACACCAACTACCTGCTGACCCCCTCATCTATACCAACTACCTAACTGACTTCACAACCTCTTTTTTTCTGATTCATCCATTTCTATCTGGCATTCAGAACAACACATCCATTATGGCTGATGCAGACATTCAGATGGTGATAAGAGCTGGACTAGGGGATCTCTCAGATCTTTGGGATTATGGAGAAGCATTGGATCCTGGATATGTACACACAGTATGACAAAGGCAACATTTTATGTGACTAGACTAGGCATCTGCATGGGTATGGGTATCATGTGGGTATGGGTGGGGTCTGATTTTTGTACCCATATCCATACCCATACCCATGGGTATCTATCATTGACTTTGGATTTTTAAATGTGTGTAATTGACATATAAGTTAAACTGGCATCAGAAAGTGTGCTCGAGTATGTGGGTACCCATGGGTAAACCCACCGTGGGTATGAGTGTAGGGTCCACTTTTCCATACCATGCAAATACCCATACCCATGGTGTGGGTATGAGCTCAGATACCCTGGGGTATACCCATGCAGATGCCTAGACTAGACTAGTATTTGGATTTCTCTAACAATGAGTATTTGACATCAAACAGCAGAGTCACAAATGAAGATATATATATAACAATTACATGCACCCAACTCCCAACTACCTATGATGCTTGCATATGTGTTACATTTGGCCCGGGTAGGGATAAACATAGCCTCAGTGGGTTCAAAGGTTCGGTTGCTGGGGACTCCAGACAATGAGGATGCTAATGACGATAGTCAATAGGGTCAAGGGTTCAAGGTGTCTTCCAGCAGGATGGCTGGGAAGTCAAGGATTTGACTAGCCAGATGGCTAGTGGAGATTCAGAGGTTTCAAGGGAAGCGTCCACTCAAGAGTAGGACGAGTGACTCAGAGAGATCCAAGGGGAGCGATGAAGGCAGATGCTATTGTCTGAGGAAGACTAGCTGAGGAAATACATCGCTGGGTATCTAGGCTTATATACTGCTATGGATGAACAATGACTAATCAGATGGAAGGGAAGGAAAGGTAAGAGAACAATTAGTCATATAAAAGAATGACGTCACTTTGGAATGTCAAACAAAGTTATGGAATGGTGAGCATAAGCAAGAATGACATGTGAAGGAATACATGTGTTGGTGGAGTTGGTCTCCATCTGTGAGTTCGAAGAAAGAAAAGAGAATCATAACAATATGCTTTCACCAATCACAGATCACAAGGTAATATTAGATAGTTCTACATACTAGAAGAAGTAGTCTCAAGCCATTCTGGGAAAGTGCTCATATAAACAGCCCTATGCACTTGAAAACACCCATCCCTGCCCATCCTTGCAAGCCCTTGCTGGCCCATGCAAGGCCAACTTATATTGCTTGTCCAACAAGAGTTAAGTCTACAAGTATGCTAGAGACTCTAACTCATTCTGGTTCATATTCTCACCAGCAAAGCAGATACCCCAGATCATCTGCCATGTCCTTGTCGCTTTCATCCTCTTCACCATCACTTTCCTCACCTCCACCACCCTCAATGTCACTTCCTCCACCCTAATTGCCTCCTTGACTTGGTGTCTTCCTTGATATCCACATACCATCTGGAGCATGTATAAAGAATGGAGACAGAAACTTCAATATCACAAGCACCACAACAAGATCTGTTTCATATGTCTTGTGCCTCAAATCAATGATAGTCTTCATCCCATGTTCACCAAGGCAAAGAAAGGTGACAACAAAGTGGGGTGTGAGTATGCAGACATTGTTGCACCTCTTGTGTATGCCATCTACCGCCATGATGTGCTAAAGTCCCATGCTGAGGCTTACTTTGGAATGAAATGGTATAAGTTGACAATATTTGCAGACTGGGTGATGGGGGTACTAAGAAAGGATGGACATAGCAATCTAATTGATCTGTTCTTGTGGTATATAGAGACACATAGGAGATAGTATGACTGTAGTGTAGTGCATTCTGTTGCCAGATTATGCTAGAGACTAGATCAAATATATATGTCATGGAGTATTTGCTTACATTCTTTTGGGTCACACATTGAAAACAATCACAAAGTGATGGTGGTGCAAGCAAAGTATAAGAAATACATTGATCAATAACAGTGATGAAGAACCAGCAGCTCAGCATGCAGAGCCATACAAGGAGGTAAGCTGTTGAGGCATAATCTGATGCCAGATGGTGCTGACCCATACATACCATAGACTCAGAGCACCACAACAACATGTTGGACCATTCTCATAGCCAGCACCTTGTAGTCTCAACATGCACCAGAGCACTTCAAGTCATAAGCAACCATTGACAATGAAAATATTGGACATTAGCAGCAGGCAAAGTTGGACATCAACAAGATACAAGAGTTTATGTGGACAAGGTATCAGAACATCATCCAACAAGAGGATGTTTCACCACCAAGCCACATGCCTGCCATTTGGGCAGTATTGTATCTGATGGTCAACCTTATAAAGGATATCAACCCAAGTTATGCACAACTACAACAAGTGGTGCAGAGCATCATTGATCTCAAGGACTCTTCAGCACCTGAAGACATTTGCAAGCTGATTGTAAAGTTTACAATGATCAGAGGGTCTCTGAAGTATGTACATCAAGAAAGGGCAGAAGTTGGTTGCAGAGAAGTAGGGAGAGGAGATGGTAGAGCTGGCTGACTTGATCAACTCCTTACTGTAGTCATAATCCTAAGATCTATCATTTGTATTGTCTTTTATTTCACTATACAAGCATGTATTTCATATGACACACAAATCCAGAGCTAAAGGGATGTGAGGTGTGCTGAACTTAAAAATGCATTTGATCTTTTCCTGCCAGTATGTTTCACAATCAGATTGCAACATGCCATTGAAATTGTCATAACTGTTATAAGGTGATATGTATACAATCCATAAAACAAATTATGCATGCTTTGGGCATTGCCAAGATGCCATTATGGCTCAAGAACAAGCTTGGACATTATCCAAATGTCAATGACTATAAAGTGGCAAGTGTAGCTGAGTGTGACAGGTACTGGAATGAACATATGCTGAAATACATGAAAGAGCAAACCATGAGCAGCAGTTTCAATAAACTGAGCCTCACAGCCATGATATTGGGTATGTACTGTTGGTAATCTCACAGGCATGCATGATCTAGTGCCAGATTGCGCTGACAATGACCAACACCCCATAGATGGTACTAGCTTAGAAAATACCAAAGCAAAGAAAGACACAGACATGGCTATTGACCAAGGTAGGTCAAACTGTAACTTTTTATTTCATCTCAAAATCCACTGATGTTGTAAGTGGATACAGAGATGTATGTGTTTGGTTCAATGGCTAAGAATGTGGTGTGTAAAGACACCATACAATCTATAGTCACCAACAAGGGCAAGGCCAAAAAACATCAAAGCTCTATGATAGCTTTCCAACTCCTGATTGAAAATTTGACATTGCAAACATGCCTGAAGAACAGTGGCAAATAATGTCACTCAAGAAACCCAAGGCTAGAACTTCCATGCAAGGTAAGACAATCTAACTTGAGATACAAAATTATATGTGAAACATAACACATTTGAAAATACAGCTATAGACCATGAAGTTTAAATGGGCTAGAAATCACATCAGCTTGGAGCACATTGCCCAAACCAGCTAAAGGTCAGTAAGGTTCAGTTGGACCATGAAAGCAGCAATATAATCTTACTAGCTGAATCCATAGAAGATGTAAGTGACAATTCTTCAGAGGATGAACAAAGATATGACAAGAACTACAAACACAAAAGCAGTGAGTATTGAACACAACATTAAGTTATACATCAGATGACTGACATGGAATAATTACTTAACAGCACAACAACAACAATATAGATATACAAATATGCAGTTCTTCATTATACACCCAAATCTTGCCAGATCAGACTTTACACAGATGTCAGGGCTAATGTGGCCAATATGGGACCTATACTGGTCTGCTATAGACATGACAAAGTCTGAGACAAACTGCAATGGTGGCAGTAGCAGAAACTCACAAGCTTTTTGAAGAACATCCTAAGAGAAAAAGAGAAGATTGATCATGTAGTGTTATTATACAAGAAGCTAAAGAGGTTGAGGGTAAAAGTGGACACAGCAATAAGAATGGTTTAGGAACACAAGACAAAGTTGAGGGTTAAATACCATGAGGGACAAAAGCTATATAACAAAAGTTGGTTTGATGGATCTGAAAGTTGAAAGAGATGTATGGTAGAAATGTCATATAGTGACCTAAGAAGTGAATGTATGATTGCACAATCTAGCACCAGATCATGCTGGAGATGCACAGAGGATATTGATTAGTGGCCAAAACCACCAAACCAAAGGCAGGCCCTAGCAAGCCTGCAAAGGACACTCATAAGCCCCAAAAGGGCTCAGAAGTACTAATCCACACCTTAGACATGCATACTAGGCATGTGAGCCTCACATCTACCTCATCATTAGCATATAGGCAAATGCATGGGTATCAGATACCCACA
>JBBPQT010000150.1:0-26871 GCA_038092715.1 Boletus smithii | reverse complement strand
TGTCCATATGGGAAAAGTTGTTCGCAACTCGGGTCTCCCAGCGTCTGGTAGAACGTGATCAAGTTGGCCTTGATCGCAGTCTCGAGTTGGGACGTCGGGTTGGGGTACAACTCAGCAGTCAAGTTCACCTGTCGTTGGTACGCATAGCACGTCTAAGGAGACTCATCGGCACGAGCAACGACGCGCGCCCAGAACCAGCGAGATCGACGTACACTTCCATTGTCCTCTGGATTTGGCACGAAGTTACCCACACCTTCGTTGCGGCCCGGTGGCACGAGGATCAAGTCGAATACCTTGCCAAACATGACGCCCACCTCGGCAAAGTCATACGTACCCTGGCGACGATAGAATCCCTCAGGGTACTTGTGGAACTCGTAGAAACTCCGTGCATTGTCCAACGTGGCACCGTCCGTCGTGTTCGCCGTCTGGTTGCTCACGAAGAAGGCGAGTGGAAAGGCCGTTTCAACGTAGGCGGTTAGGTAGCGTGGGGTGTCGAACGAAAACGTCGGGTTGGTTGCGATCGAGTTGTTGATGCGCTGCGCCTTTTGCAGCGATGCAGATTCAACGGTGATCATGCCATCTCCGACGAGGTTCGCGGCAGAAACGAGCTGTAAAAGGGATCAGGAATATGAATACGGGCGGTATATTGTACCTACCTGATCGAACAAGGTCTCGTTGAAACTGTAGTTGTTGCCGAAATAAAAGTCACCACGGGTGGTGCTAGCATCCCCTACAGACAGCAGCGATCAGCGCATGGTTATCCAAGACATTCGTTATCTTGGGACAGACTTACCTTCAAAGTTGCCGTGAATGTTGAGCCCTGGAGTGAGCTCACCCTCTGCAGTGGTGTTTGCACCAATGCTCATTAAGTTCGTCAAATGGTTCCCGTCAACAACAAATGCCTATTTTATTTCCAAACATCATTCTTTGGTTAGCAGGGCAAATGGGATATCGGAATACCCTCTGACATACGCCATAAGTGGCGAACGCAGCAAAGCTCCATCCCATATTGAAACCTGAGTTTCGGATTGAATTTTCGACGAGAATTCCTGTGCTATGATCTACGTACCTTCCTGGACAGCATTGATGATCTCACCCGGAGTGGCCACACCGTTGTGGTTGAGATACTTTGCAGTTCATGGGTAAATCACATCACCGAGATCTCCGACTACTTACCCCGTGAGAAGCCAGGGTATTCAATCCCGGGCAGGGACCACGAATGTCACCTGGCTGATCAGGTATGTATGGGTGGGCTGCATCATAGACCAACTTTGCGGACGTGTCGTTGAGGGGAGGGGGGAGGGGTTGTGCACCGGGGGTGCTACTAAAGGTTCGCGCTACAGCCCGGACCTCTTCGGTGGACAATCCCGCGAGAGAACGATATTCCGGGAAGTTTGCTAGATGCGGGAACCCTAATGTATATGGGACGAGCGCGACCAGTATTGCAAGGTTTTGTAACTTCATCCTAAAGATGAGCGAGGGAATAGGGGAAATAAATCTGATGGAGAGGACGAGTCAACTGCTGGCGATCTTATATTCCAAAGGAAGACCCAAACGGCGTAGCACGCGCGCAACATAATTTTGGCGTGTCAAGAGTTCCCGATGGACTGCGTAAGACAGAATATATACACCATGCAGTAAAGCACTGGCGACGCAACTGCGGTTGCGTCGTATTTCAGAGCATCTGCCACATATTGGACCATTTCTAGCCGTATTTGGGGTTGAGTCGGAGCAGCATTCTACCAAGCAAGATTGCAGCCCGCCGTGGAACATTCTGATGATTCGGTAATTGAAGCGCAGCTGATGAGCGCTGATCGGTCCCGTATTCCAGCGTAGGCAGTGCCAGCTTGGTCACATCATGGAAGCAGAGTCATTCAGTTACCAGTGATGTGATGTAGTACTAGAGAGGAATTTTCACCTGTTCCGACACGGTCCAACTGCGGCTTGTTGATTAGATCTTAATATGTCTCGGTCGTCTATAAGCTCACAACCGTGACGGTATATTTGATTTATCGATTGGCACTCAAGTGCTCTCTAGCTGTATGGCCGCGACGCGACAGGCCGATTGACGGGAAGGAAAGTTGGAGACTGCGATAAAATAATATAAACAGGTAAGATGATCTCACCCGCCGGTGACTCTGGCAAGTTCAGAACCATGTGCAACAATGGGATAAATGTACCTGAGTGCCCACCCTGAGATGGTAGGGACCGGATCATTGAGGTTTATGCATGCGTGCCCAGGCCATCATGGATGCCACCTAGTACAAGCTTGGTCAAGATGTCCAGGGGTCGGGAGTTCTAGTTGGTAGCTTGGGACGTTAGCGCACACTAGTTGCCCCCGTCGGGCCCCCCAATTGCTGGTACAGGTAGTACACCACTGGTAGATACGAGTCACGCAGCAGCGGCATGCAGTAGAACTAGTGTTGCCATAGTTCAGTTACTACTACACTCACCTTATGCCCTCAAACGTGAACCCTACCTTTACATTCGCGCCGCCAGGTGGTGGTGGTATTCCTGAAACAACTTGAACGCTTGTAAACACCGCGACACGCGTTCCCAGCCCCCACTCGCCTGGCGGTTGGGCGATGGCAAAAAAGTACATGTGGATAGCACGCGCCCGTGTCGGCATGGGCTTCAGAGATATCGACGCGCACTCCAGCTTGCATACTTTCGAATCTATGATTCGGCGCCCAACCCCCGTATATGAAACAGCACTCACTCGGACATTCCAGCACGGACGTACGGAGACAATCCGTTCATTTACGACAGAGAGTTATGCCTTTCTCAAGGCGTCCGCGGGGTGGGAGGGGATAAGTGTGGACCAGACTCGGAGCGAAGTGAGTACAGTCAATGTTGATGTGAGACGACATTGACGACGACATTTTTGTCACGCAAACAATCTTGCCTATTTCCTTATATCTAATCATTGTCTTCCTGCGCTGACACTGAACCGTGTTCCTATGTGATGCGTGTACGGTGTACACCACAGCCCTCGCCTCAACTTTACCCTCTCCTCCAGTCCGCTCTAAAAGTTCATTCTTCACTTACTCGCTCAGCGATGATGGGTCGCGGGATCGACCGACATCTTCTTGGCCTGCGATGCATCCTCAGTGATGAATGGGCATGGCTCGATGACATTACCGAAACCTCGTCAGATGTTGGCCAAAATGCCTCTTCTCAGGAAACCATTATGCGCGGAAAGGCGACGTCCCAACCTGTCTCAGGTTCGGAAACAAGTGTTCCTCTGTTCGAGGATCCTATTTTCAAGAGAAGCCAAGAATGGCGGCTGTCGACGAGTGGTCTGAGTGAAGGGTGGTGGTTTAGGGGAACAGGGTGAGTACATGTGTTAATCCACCTTTCTACTTTGCCCTTCGGCATCACCTATCCATTGCACTCCTCAAATATTGCATCCCCATTGCCGCCCGCCTGACAATGAACTCATCCTCGAAGGTTTGGGTCGCCGTATGAAGATGGATATGGAATAAACTGTGAGTTCGTCTCCTCGTTACCCGCCACTAACCATTGTTGACCATGAATACGCATGTTGAATCCATCCTGCGTTTTATTTGCCTGCGCGGATTGTTTTCGAATTGCCGACGCTCCCATCCCATGGAATAGACCTCATCGGCCCGCACGCTGTTAAATTCTGCGTCGAATCTAAGCACTCGTGTCCGACGACGTCCACACGTGTCTTTATCGAGCATGTCGCAGACGCCCTTCGAGACATGAGAGAGATCTGTCTATTGGCAAACAAGAGCGGGGAGGAAGGCGAATTCGCGTCCGCAAATGCCGATCCAGCAGGCATACCAAACACCGGTGCAGAGCACTTGTCGAGGACTCGACAGCTCGGGGATTCAGTTCTCGCGAAACCACTGCTCTGAGACCGTAGCATTGTTGATATCAAGTAACTCTAACGGACGCGTTGATGGAACATGCAATCGTAGATGAGTTGCTCGCGCCCTGGATGGGTATCTTTCTTTGATAAAATCCCCGCTCGTCCATTAGACATCTATCTACTCTAGAACAGCATTATAAAATCCATTGACCAGGTGCTGAGATCAACGTTCAACATCCAAACAAGAAACCAACCTGTACTACCGTTGAAAAAAGAAGTCATAAGGGGGGACACTCTCAGAACCTCCGAGGCCCACCGCTGGGCCGGATGCTTGTGCGTGTCCCTTGGACTTGGATTGCGTCACTGGTCCTAGTCTAAGTGAGCCCTTGCTTGAACATAGTCATGATTGAATGAGGCACTGGCACTGAAGGCAACTCTTAAGGGTCCATTCGCCGAGGTCCAGATGTTTGCAATCCGGCACTGCACTGGCAGCGCCTGGTAGAACGTGTTCAAGTTGGCGTTGATCGCAGCCCCAGGCGAGTTCGGGAGTCGGGTTGCTGGCAGTGTACAACTGAGGTGTCAAATTCACCTGTGGTTGGTATGCATAGCACGGCTAAGAAGAAATCAGCACGCCACTGCCATTGCGACTGCGGTGGCGTACTATTTCACTGAATTCGTACCTTTGATCTAAGTATATGAACGGGCAAATGTCAGAACGAATTTCTCTCGGGCTTCTGGATCACTGGCATGTGCTGCTGCGTGCAGCCTGTACAACTCAATCAAGGTGAGGGACAAGAATCAATTTACTGTACTGTCGCACCTGCCTGACATTTACATTGCCTTGGAGCCAGCGATATGAACTCCGTTGATCAATCGAAGCGTTGAAATCAACATCCAATACATCGATATTCATAGTAAGTACCAAATAACCGACTGATAGCACCGACGAAAAAGATATATACATAACATAGTGGAATACTCTCAGAACCTTGTCCATTGATCTTACTTTTTTACTGTCCATATGGGAAAAGTTGTTCGCAACTCGGGTCTCCCAGCGTCTGGTAGAACGTGATCAAGTTGGCCTTGATCGCAGTCTCGAGTTGGGACGTCGGGTTGGGGTACAACTCAGCAGTCAAGTTCAGCTGTCGTTGGTACGCATAGCACGTCTAAAGAGACTCATCAGCACGAGCAACGACGCGCGCCCAGAACCAGCGAGATCGACGTACACTTCCATTGTCCTCTGGATTTGGCACGAAATTGTCCACGCCTTCGTTGTGGCCCGGCGGCACGCGGATCAAGTCGAATACCTTGCCAAACATGACGCCCACCTCGGCAAAGTCATACGTACCCTGACGACGATAGAATCCCTCAGGGTACTTGTGGAACTCGTAGAAACTCCGTGCATTGTCCAACGTGACACCGTCCGTCGTGTTCGCCGTCTGGTTGCTCACGAAGAAGGCGAGTGGAAAGGTCGTTTCGGCGTAGGCGGTTAGGTAGCGCGGGGTATCGAACGAAAACGTCGGGTTGGTTGCGATCGAGTTGTTGATGCGCTCCGCCTTTTGCAGCGATGCAGATTCAACGGTGATCATGCCATCTCCGACGAGGTTCGCGGCACAAACGAGCTGTAAAAGGGATCAGGAATATGGATACGGGCGGTATATTGTACCTACCTGATCGAACAAGGTCTCGTTGAAACTGTAGTTGTTGCCGAAATAAAAGTCACCACGGGTGGTGCTAGCATCCCCTACAGACGGCAGCGATCAGCGCATGGTTATCCAAGACATTCGTTATCTTGGGACAGACTTACCTTCAAAGTTGCCGTGAATGTTGAGCCCTGGAGTGAGCTCATCCTCTGCAGTGGTGTTTGCACCAATGCTCATTAAGTTCGTCAAATGGTTCCCGTCAACAACAAATGCCTATTTTATTTCCAAACACCATTCTTTGGTTAGCAGGGCAAATGGGATATCGGAATACCCTCTGACATACGCCATAAGTGACGAACGCAGCCAAGCTCCATCCCATGTTGAAACCTGAGTTTCGAATTGAATTTTCGACGAGAATTCCTGTGCTATGATCTACGTACCTTCCTGGACAGCATTGATGATCTCACCCGGAGTGGCCACACCGTTGTGGTTGAGATACTTCGCAGTTCATGGGTAAATCACATCACCGAGATCACCGAGTGCTTACCCCGTGAGAAGCCAGGGTATTCAATCCCGGGCAGGGACCACGAATGTCACCTGGCTGATCAGGTATGTATGGGTGGGCTGCATCATAGACCAACTTTGCGGACGTGTCGTTGAGGGGAGGCGGGAGTGGTTGTGCACCGGGGGTGCTACTAAAGGTTCGCGCTACAGCCCGGACCTCTTCGGGGGACAATCCTGCGAGAGAACGATATTCCGGGAAGTTTGCTAGATGCGGGAACCCTAATGCATATGGGACGAGCGCGACCAGTATTGCAAGGTTTTGTAACTTCATCTCAAAGATGAGCGAGGGAATAGGGGAAACAAATCTGATGGAGAGGACGAGTCAACTGCTGGCGATCTTATATTCCCAAGGAAGACCCAAAGTAGCACGCGCGCAACATAATTTTGGCGTGTCAAGAGTTCCCGATGGACTCCGTAAGACAGAATATATACACCATGCAGTAAAGCACTGGCGACGCAACTGCGGTCGCGTCGGCCACATTTCTAGCTGTATTTGGGGTTGAGTCGGAGCAGCATCCTACCCAAGCAAGATTGCGGCCCCCCGTCGGCCTGTGTTGTCGGACTCAAGGCGGAAAAAGTTCCCGTCTGATCGATCTGCCGCAGAGGTGGCAACTTGGAAAACGAAACATTCTCATGATTCCGTAATTGAAGCGCAGCTGGGTCCCGTATTCCAGCGCAGGCAGTGCCAGCTTGGTCATGGAAGCAGCGCCATTCAGTTACCAGTAATGCGATGTAGTACTGGAGAGGGATTCTCACCTGTTCCGACACGGTCCAACTGCGGCGTGACTTGTTGATTGGATCTTAATATGTCTCGGTCGTCTATAAGCTCAAACCGTGACGGTATGTTTGATTTATCGATTGGCACTCAAGTGCTCTCTAGCTGTATGGCCGCGATGCGACAGGCCGATTGACAGGAAGGAAAGTTTGAGACTGCGATAAAATATAAACAGGTGGGATGATCTCACCCGCCGGTGACTCTGGCAAGTTCAGAACCATGTGCAACAATGGGATAAATTTACCTGAGTGCCCACCCTGAGATGGTAGGGACCGGATCATTGAGGTTTATGCATGCGTGCCCAGGCTTACAAGCTTGGTCAAGATGTCCAGGGGTCGGGAGTTCTAGTTGGTAGCTTGGGACTTGAGCACATACTAGTAGTTGCCCAATTGCTGGTGCAGGTACGACAACCAACTATAATTGCGTGCAATGAGCAACGTGTGTGCCCAATGGGAGCATGTAGAGTCGACTAATACAATGTACACTCGTGAGATTCCGGCAAGAATTGAACCATTAAGTAGAAGAAGATAGTCATACAAATACAAGTACTGAGCTAGACGCAACGTGTAAACCCACCGTAGAGTTATGGCTTTGTGGACACCTTTCTCGACAGGCTCCTCATACGCTCTGCGTTGAGCTTTCTGCGTGCAATATCATTTTCTACGGTCTGACTGTTTTTCATGATGCCTGAGTTGGCCCTGGGCGCGACAGTATAGTTGCCCAATTCTCTCTGTGGAATCATGACGGCGTTCTTTCTGATGCGGTTCTTCTCGCCCTCCTTTGCACGTGCGAGGATGGCATTGAGACGCTCACTGGCACGTTCGTTAGTCTCTTCCTGCGCGGTGGGAACAATACGATCGCGATAAGAGGCGCTACGTTGGATGATGGGACGAGACCACGTGGAGACAAGATCGTTGGCAATGCGCTGCATGTCAGGGTGGACACGTTTGCATTTGGTGTAAAATAGGATGATGCGACCCAATCCAGACTCTTTGAGAACGGCACTATCGATAAACTCCATTTTCTTTAGGATTGGGAAGAAGTCACGCTGAATATTCAGAGCGGGCAAAGAGCGGTCTGGGAGAGGCTCGAGCCATCTGCGGACACCCTCGAGAAGGTTGTTGTCCATAATGGACTGTGAGAGAGATTGCCTATGGGGGATATTATTAATAGGCGGTGAGCGAGAGGAAGGGAACCAAAGCGGCGTACTTGCGGAGAACGTCCATGACTTGAGGAAGGAGTCTGAGCTTGCTTATTGCAGGAGTTTTGTCACGATTTGCCTGTTCGTCGTCGGCAGCGGCACCCAACATGGCCTCACGAAGACGAGAGACCTCTTCGTCAGCAAAGCTGTCGAGAGCATCCTCGTCATCCTTTTTGCGTTTCTTTTGCCGAGAACCTTTTTTTGGTTTAAGGATGGCATCGAACTGCATATCGAGCCGAAGCTTATTGGCTGGGAAAGTGTTTACATATCGGGCGATGGGACGGAGGGGATGACGGACCTTTTTCTGGAGGAAGATCCAACAGGTCTTCCTCGGTGATCTGTTTCCGCTTGCGCTTTTTCTGGGTCTGGCGGCCATTGTGGTCGTCCGTGCGACGCTTAGACTTTACTGTGCGTTTTTGTTTCGAGGGACGCTCGTGTTCGTATGCATCGTTCGAGTCACCGGATGAGGCATAGACATCCTGCTCGACGGGTGCGGGTCTCGGGCGCTGGCGGTGCTGGGGGACGTCTGTGGAGAGATGAGAGGGAGAAGAAGGAAAAGGAAAAGTACACGTGCCTTCTTCCTCGGAAGAAAGTTCTGAGCCATCACCAAAGATGTCGCGCTCGAGATTGTGTTTCTGACGAGGTGTGAGTGTGCGATCAAGGATGGAAAAACACAACTGACCGGCTGTGCCATGACCGTCGAGAGAGAGTCGATGTTGTTGTCACAAACAGGTGCAAACACTAATACTGCCGTCGTTGCGTAGTTTATTTATCTATAAAAGTATTAAAGTAATAACGGATCGAATGTTTTCCTTCCTCGCTATGGATCCCTACGCAGACCTCCGAACGCCCTCCCTCACAAACTCGGATGCCTCCTCCTCGACCTCCTCCTCCCCCCCTCCCTCCCTCGAAGACAGGCCTCTTCCCCCACTTCCCACTCGAAAACCCATTCCGTTCTCAGATTTCCCGATCCTTGTTTCCCCTCCAATGCCTTCCGTCCCCTTGCTCAAGTCCAAGGCCTGGCGAAACATGCACAGAAATGCCGTGCTGGCACTCCGGAAACCCCAGCTCCTCGCCCGTCTCCTCCGCTTCACTACATGGGACGATCTCTATGCCCTCTTTGCGACCTGCTCCGGCATCAGGACTCTCTGGGGCTTCCTTGACATAAGAGACGTCATTCTCTCGCATTACCTACCAGGTTACCGTACAGCCCTCCGGCACAGGGATCCCTCCGCACGCCAGCACGTAGATCTCACTCTCCACGACCTCCATCTCATATGTTCGTCCTTCCTTGCTCTTCCCACGTGCACGTTGACCATCCCTTGTTTGAAAATATCCAGTACTCTCACAACGAGTCCCGCTTCATCAGTATCCTATGCATGCGCTCGCCAGCCTCTCGAGATCCCTTGCCCATGGCCCACCCAATGACACTGCAGCCGCAGCAATGACCACTCGACTCGCTACCCTTGCTAGTACACATTCTCGTTTCGTCCTTTTTCTACAGTCCATCGTTCACAGTTCCATTCTCCCGTTACCCATTGATTTTGATCATCTTCGGCCGCCCTCTCGCTTTCCCTCCCCATCTGCACCCGCCTCTCCGCCTCGTGTCCTCCGCGAGCTCACTTTCCCAGCTCCGCTCTCTTACCTATCCGATATACCCGATGTCCAGTCTTCTGACGCCAGTTCCTCCGCATGTAGCGTCCCCCGTTCGCGTTCAAGCCCGTTATCGCGGGCCGATGCCACCGCCCAACCCCCGATTAAACCACGCAACAGGAAGCTTTCTGCTTTTGGTAATCACCCCCCGCCCCCACCACCAACAGAGCCGCGCGCACTCAGGTACTATGAAGCTTCTTGGAGGCGCCCCGCTGCTACGCGACATACGCCCCCCATCCCTCCATTTTCCGACGCCTGGCCCTCCTCCCATTCCGAGGAAGACTTCTCCCGTCCTTTCGCAAGGTCCCACAAACGCAGCGCCTCTGCCGATGTTTCCTGTGCCTCCTCGATCAACAGTAGCTCATCTTCGCCTTCGATTCGAAAACCGCCATACGACATACGTATGCCCAGTTCTCCCCACGATCTCTCTTTTGCAACTTCAAGAACTCGTGCTCCTGTCCTCCGCGTCTTTGTCCCTTGCAATGTCCTCTCTCCTGATGCCATTGCAGCTTGTGAAGCACAACTCCACGCTGGAGGGCTCTGGCAGTACCTTTCGACCGGAGACGTCGTTTGTAATTTTGGTTATGTCCCCTCCACTCCAAACGACACACAATCTCAACTCGATCTTTCCCCTGAAGCACGGTCTACTTCTCGAAATACCTGGCTACTCTTTGATGGCAATTCCCTAATGCCTTTCATTCCTCCATCTCCGCCGACACTCCCAGACTCTCTTAGCCTCCCCTCGCCCTTCTACTACACTCACCTTATGCCCTCAAACGTGAACCCTACTTTTACATTCGCGCCGCCAGGTGGTGGTGGTGTTCCTGAAACAACGCTTGTAAACACCGCGACACGCGTGCCCAGCCCCCACTCGCCTGGCGGTTGGGCGATGGCAAAAAAGTACATGTGGATAGCACGCGCCCGTGTCGGCATGGGCTTCAGGGATATCGACGACGGCCTTGGCGAGGGCTGGCGGGGCGAATGGGTCCTCGAGGCAGAAGGGACACAGGAAGGCAGGGAAACTCTCATGGATTGTATTTCCGGGCTTGCAGGTGAGATGTTCGTATGGGAGCTGGTACGAGAAAAGAGCGGCGGGGGGCGCATCTGGATTCGGTAAGCAGTCATTTTGTCTCGGCGTCCGTGCTCGTGTCCGCTCACGCATCTATGACTACAGCCTTATTAGACCTGTAGTGCCACCAAAGGACAATTCAGCGAACATTCGTTTGATTCGCTCTTACTTATCATAGGACGCTTAAAATTTAGATTATACATTTTACACGCAACACTTCACACCGGTTTGCTCCACGGACACCGCACCTGCGACATGTATGCATTATAACGATTTACTCCCGCACATCTTTTACCTATTTTCTTCCATGTTATTGCTTAGTGTTGTTGCGGACAATCTTTCACCCTTCTGTAGCAAGGACAACACGTTTTCTGCCTCTCAGGCAAACAAATTGATTTGCCCTGTTGCATTACGCATACACATGAGTACCTCAGGTCAGCTTGACAATACTGGTGTCCAAAAACTGTGCCAAATCGAATCCTCCCTGAGGAGCCGTCACCACACCTGCCTTCTGGAGGACGCTAAGGGTACGTGGGAATGATGTCAGCGTGCTCCCGTCCTCAGTGTACTTGGTACTCACACAAGCGTGTCGGTAATGACGTGACCCGGAATTTCTGCGCAGTTGTCTGGGTATGCTACAGCCTGTAGCCATGCCTACACCAAGGTAAGATTCCCCCAAGGCGCTTAAAAAGATACTACCTTGATATCCTCTTCTGGATACCCAAACGTTTGCTGGATGAACGCCACGCTCGGGCCCGCGCGGTGCTCGCTGGAAGTAAACGTCCGTACATGGCCCGAGAGCCCATCTAGGAACTCGCGTACATCGGACGGTGCTGCGCGCGTGGGATGTGCTGCGATCAACCACGACGGCCACGGCGTCGGAACGTCGCCAATCTACTTATATCCGACATGTAATCAGTCTTTCACGTTCATACGCAGTAGGGGGGGGGAGGGGAGGCGCCCCCCCCCACTCGCTGGGACGCACAAAACGACACTCTCCCGCGTCGGCAAACGGTTTGGTGGTAAACCATTCCCACATGAACGCACTCGTCGATCCGTCATTCACGGAATCGATCAAGCCTCGGATATCATTGTTGACTGCGGGGAGGGGGGGAATCATGGGTCAAGATGCGGTAAATGCACAGCAACGACGGTGTAGAAACGTACTTTGGAATCGGAGGTTCTCGGTTGGCCAGCCTTGCTGTAGAGCCATCACATATGCCATCGTTTGGCTGCCACTGTACCGAGCCGGGTAGGCACGAGGGGCGCGCAGTTTTCTCAGGACAAGGTACGATGAAGATAGGGGCCAAGGGCTTACCTGCCATTCCTAGAGATTCCGAGCGTCGTGCCCTGGAGATCGGAGATGTGCTTGTATGAAGTGTCCTTGGTTCCTGTGATCACAGCCCTGCAATAAGTGCAGGATGAGCTTCCCTTCCTGTTCGGGATGGGGGGAGTCCGGGAATAGTGAACGTGCCATCTCAGAGGGGAGGTGACATAGCTCCCAACAAGTTTATACACCTTGGAGCCCTTTGCAATGCCTGCTATCAGTGGATCCGTGAGGGCGCTGTCCGATATCAAGGAGATGGGGACTCGATCTGAGACCAGGGACTGTGTCACGGAGGAAATGGAGGCGTACATTGCGATGTCGATCTCGTCGTTTGTCAGACGGGAGATCAACTGGCCCGTCCCACCTGACATGGACATTCATCGATAATCAAAACACGAGACGAAGTTGCAATTCTGAACATACTAGGACATTCTATGAGCATGAATGTCTTATCTTGGTCGGTGGCCGCAAACTGGAGCAAAGGGGAGCAAAAGTGCTCGCGGACTGTATGGATTCTATCAGTACTTGTCAAGACCTCGACTTCTCACCCAAGAACAATCACCATATCCTACTCTCAGAGGCATCGGTGTACTGTAGACGAAGAGGATGCGAAAGTCTTAGTGCTAGATTCAGTCCCGTGTACTACCTCCTTGGCTAAATTTACCAAACAAATTCTGGATCCGCGAATGTATGTCGCTCCTAGAAAACACACAAGAACTACATTCATGTAACATACGAGACTCGTGGAACAGGCGATCATTGTATCAGAATCATCCATGCTAGCACAAAGTAGAAGAGCCTAGCGAAAGTCAGACAGAGCGCGACGTGGTGGATATTCACTCACAGCAAGGGATATACGGCAAGAAGGATACGCTGTTGCTCTATCTTCGTACCATCCAAGAAGTTTATAGAGGCTGTTTTGTCCTTGAGCGATGAACAATATAACAGAAAGAATGGCAAATTACCCCAGATACACCAAGCCCATGCGGCCAGTGCAATCGGTGCACGTACCCAGATAATGCGAACAAAGCAGGATATAAGTGCTGCAATGTCCAAAGGCGCTATGCAGTACCCTAGAACGCATAGACCCTGGAAGAATGAGCTTCAAAAATATCAAACAACTGTATACCGCTCAATACGTGCTTATACGTACACTCTGCCTCCGAGTAACTAGGGTTAAAAAGATCTGTAAAAGGCCGCACTGAAAGCACTTCTTGGACTTACCTTTGCCTGAATAGTCACTATAAGAGACCCAACAGAGACGATTACCACTACAGTTGTGAATACCGCGAGAGCCTGGCTGCCCGGTGCCTTCAACGCAGATGAGTCGATTTATGCGGAAAAGTGACCTGACATGCGCATACATTCACGCTAAGCATCATACCAAGGGCAAGGCAAAGTAATAAAGGTCCCCAAAGATCCCAATCCCTGTTATGGGTTAGACCACCATATTCTCCGACCGATGGCACAACATACCTCAGAACTTCACGCCCGGTAGCTTTACGGGGATACAACACTTGGACGAGTTTCGAGTATATCGAGAGAAGGTCACGCGCCTACCACGTCATCGATCAGTGACGTGCAAGGGGCCAAGGGTTAACACAAACAATTGTTGTAGTTACGGGCTCGTCGAGGGTGTCGACTCCCGTGTATCTGTATCCGAGTGATTTTTCAGTTAAATAACTAAACCGACCAAACGACACGTACCGTGTTTCTACGCGAATGCCACCAACGGTTTGCCTGACGGGCTTGTGGGGCGCATTTGAGCTACCGATGTTCCCTGAAACGCCCTGCGCAGGTGCACTCGCACTGCTCGTTTGTGCAACTGGATCTGGCGCGCGCGATTTCCCTTTGTCTATCGCTGGCGAAGATAGACTTGGTGCGGTGAACCCAGGGATATCCTGTTCGTCCAGGTCATCATCGTCCTCGTCTGACGAACGGTCAGTATACGGCAACCCAATGTGACAATGAACATGCCTGCTTCAATGAACCTCGAAGAGGATGTTAATGGCGTTGTCACCGAGGCCATATGCGAGTTGGTTGGAACGCTCGATTGGACGTGCGGTTACTAACCTGGCCTGCTCGGCGCGGCAATCGGATGCGGTGTGGTCACGTGCAAATTTCCACAGTCCACATCGGTAAATGACTGACGCGTCTTGTCCATTCCGCTCGACGAGAAAGCAAAGATGGTGTGCATCATCCCCTCAATGTCGTATATTGGCTAATGTCGCTCACAGGGTAATGCGCCATCAGGAATTCCGCCCACCCACGGCCAGAACCAAGACAACAAGGAGAAGAAAGACCAGCAACCACAGAAGAAGAAATGGGAGCCACCTCTCCCGACGCGGGTTGGAAAGAAGAAAAAGCGTGGGCCCGCAACGGCGTCCAAGCTACCTCCTATCTATCCGAGCACGCGATGTCGCCTGCGTCTCCTCAAGATGGAGCGTATCAAAGACTACCTTATTCTCGAGGAAGAGTTTATCCAGAATCAAGAACGTTTGAAGCCGGAGTCGTCCAGAGAGGAGAAGAACCAAGACGAGAGGTCGAAAGTCGATGATTTACGTGGCACGCCGATGGCAGTGGGAACGCTGGAGGAGATCATCGACGATGACCATGCCATCATCAGCACTGCGTCCGGGCCAGAGTCCTATGTTGCAATCATGAGCTTTGTCGACAAAGACCGCATCGAACCCGGATGCTCAGTACTATTGCACCACAAGAATCAAGCAGTCGTTGGCGTTCTGGAAGACGACATGGACCCCTTGGTCAGCGTCATGAAGCTCGAGAAAGCCCCAACGGAGAGTTACGCAGATATCGGTGGTCTTGAGCAGCAAATACAAGAAATCAAGGTAGGCATGATGGACACTGCAGTGAATTACTCGCTTACGTCTTTCGTAGGAGTCTGTTGAGCTTCCACTTACACATCCAGAACTTTATGAGGAAATGGGCATTAAACCCCCCAAGGGTGTCATCCTTTATGGCGTTCCCGGAACGGGCAAAACTCTCCTAGCCAAGGCTGTCGCAAATCAGACTTCTGCCACTTTCTTGCGTGTCGTCGGTTCTGAGCTTATTCAGAAATACCTCGGTGATGGTCCAAAGCTTGTGCGGGAACTGTTCCGAGTAGCAGAAGAACATGCCCCAAGTATTGTATTCATCGATGAAATCGATGCCATTGGTACAAAGCGGTATGCGAGATTCGCGTGGTTATGTCCTCTCTTGACCAGTGTTCTTTTAGATATGATTCGACTTCGGGAGGAGAGCGCGAAATTCAGCGGACGATGCTGGAGCTTCTTAATCAGCTCGATGGATTCGACACGCGTGGTGATGTCAAAGTCATCATGGCTACCAACAGGATTGAAACACTTGATCCAGCTCTCATTCGCCCTGGTCGTATCGACCGAAAGATTGAGTTCCCTCTACCAGATGTAAAGACAAAGCGACATATTTTCCGGCACGTTGCACTCACCGTGTTGTTTGATGTTACTCATCTGTCCCGCACAGGTTACATACAGCACGCATGAGTTTGAGTAGTGATGTCGACCTGGAGGAGTTTGTGATGGCGAAAGACGATCTATCAGGTGCCGATATCAAGGCAGTCTGCACGGAAGCGGGTTTGCTTGCGTTGAGAGAACGGCGAATGCGGGTGACCAAAGTCGATTTCACCGCGGCGAGGGAAAAGGTGAGTAGATCGCGCACGTCTGTGGTGCTAGTGTCCCATTACCTCTTGCAGGTGCTGTACAGAAAGAATGAGGGTACTCCGGAGGGACTCTACTTGTAGATGTTTGGTCATGTCTTTTCCGAGGACGGCAGTCATTTTCCCCGCGCTTATACATTCTGCCTGTCACCTGTTAAACTATCTGCGAAACGAAACCGGAAATCCCACCAAACCTGATCCAGATGTTTGACACCAGCAGGAAAAGGTAATAAGTTGATGTTTAAGTACATCTTTTGAGCTAATTCGGGGCCGGTGAATTCGTGAATGTGCTGCCCGCAGTCTGCTGATCTATCCTATTTTCGTATCAATTCATCACCCGACCTCAAGGAGGCTACATGCACTCACAGTATATCGCACAAATCCTTCCGACCCAGCATCCCGGTCTCCCGAAATCTCAATCAAGTGAATCTCGAATTCCCACGGATACCTTCTTGCAGTGTGCATTCATGCCCTGCTTACCATAGTGGTGGGTCTCCCAGTCCAGTGTTAGTTTGAGAACCAAACGACAAGTACAGTGAAAGACGTCCTCGATTCAGAGGCCTTCAAGTTCCCCCGACAGGGTCATGGAATTAAACAGGGAGTCCATCCACTGGCATCAGAGTGTACCTCCCGTCCCCCGAGCCACCCAACTGGAGTTAAAATAATGCTACCTGCTGTCGTCCTCTCTACATTGTACTACGCCTTCGGTGTCGTGGCATCGTCTTCCCCGTCGACGGTCTCTGCGCCGATCGTTAACATCTACCAAGGTGTATATGACTCAACTACAAATGTAAGAAGCTTCAAAAGCATCCGCTACGCTGCACCTCCTGTCGGTTGGTCACCTATACCAACTTATAGCTACTTACCAAGGTACTGTTTATCGAAGCAAGCGACCACGGAACCAGATGTGTTATCAGGCCGCCAGATATGGCAAGAGTGAAACTGCCCCTGTAAGTATTTACGGGTTCAATAAGTGCGCAATGACTCGCATCACGCCGGTAGTGTCCTTCACTCAGAACCAGGGCATGGCATTCCAGGCAGCCCAACACAGATGCAAGTGGGAAGACGGTCAGAATTCAAGTAGGAAAACAGTTTGAATTGAAGTACGAACACAATCAGAATTGACAAAGATCCTTTCTAGTCTGTGCGCCGTACTTCGACCAGAGCTATACATCGAACTTGACAACCCTATTTTCGACCTATTGCCGTCCACACTTAATGCCTGAATTGGGCCAGGGCCAGCCTGGACTGTGTTCAACAGCATGCACATGTGGCTGCCTTTCTCGAGCCTGAGGCTTGGGATGAAGGAGATTCGCAGAATGGCGTCGAAGTCATTTTCTCTTTGGGCTGCAAGATCTCCCAGAGGCCTACACCTACAGGCTATAGACCAACTACCGATGGCAAGCGACGGCTGAGGTTCGTAACACTCAGCCACTTTTTCCTCGCCCGCTCGATTTCGAAATTTAGATCGTGGTGTCTCATAAAATTTGTAGTTATAACACGTTACAAGACGAGAAATCGTTGCATCATGTGACGATGCCTGGTTCTTGAAACATGTTTCAAAGGGGGTGTTCAACTTGGTCCGCAACTAATGCGGCGCCGACCAGCACCTTCAGCAGCACAGCTTGTTTTTCGGGATAAGTATGCGAGTGCTGACTTCTGCATTGTCCCTCTCAAAGACTATCCTTGGTCGCGATGATGTTATCCTTGGTTTTCGCTGCGTTCCTTGCCCTGGTGCAAACATCAGTCGCGTGGACGGGCACCTCCACCGTGGCTTTGAACGTGGCGGCCAGGGCTGCTGGAAAGCTCTACTTTGGTTCTGCTACCGACAACCCGGAATTGACTGATACAGCCTATGTCAAGATCCTGAACAACACAGCGATGTTTGGTCAGCTTACTCCTGGAAACAGCATGAAGTGGGTACGTTTGTGCTTTTCCCGGAGCTGTGCCATTATCAGTCGAGTAATTGAATGTTTATGCTCTTAGGATGCGATCGAGCCCGAGCAGAACGTCTTCAACTTCACAGGCGGTGATCAGATCGTTTCCCTGGCTGAGGCAACCGGGAAGATCATAAGAGGTATTTCGGCATACATTTTGCTGACTTCCATGTTCATTGGAATCCCTCAGGTCACAACCTCGTCTGGCATAACCAACTTCCCGACTGGGTTATGTATGGAAACTGGACACCGGAGACCTTGACGTCAGTCATCAAAACCCATGTGTGGAGTATTATGCAGGGAGAATGTGAGTTATCTCGGTACCTTTCCACGATTTCAGGCTAAACGACACCATTGGTAGCTGTAAGTCACTTAATCTGTTAATGAGTTGTGAACTTTTGTGACACCGTTCAAAGATGCGTGGGATGTCATCAATGGTAGGTCTGGTAAATTTTTGCTGCTGCACACCTGGGTCTTTCTGGTTTCCGGATTTTTTTTTCAGAACCCCTCAACGAGAATGGGACGATGCGTGCAGATGTGTTCTACAACACCTTGAACACATCCTACATCAACATCGCACTGCAAACCGCTCACGCCGCAGACCCGAATGCCAAACTCTACATCAACGAGTACAATCTTGAGTACACCGGTAAGCTCGACCGACTGTCTCTTTGCGCTTTCCGTGATTATAATCGATGTCTTCCTCGTAGGCCCCAAGATCGATGCGATGGTCCAACTTGTTGAGGACCTCTTGGCAGCTGGCGTCCCCATTCATGGTATCGGTTTTCAATGTCACTTGATCCTTGGTAACCTTTCTCCCACCGAGCTGAAGACGAACATGGAGAGAATCACCGCTCTTGGTCTTGAAGTTGCGGTGACGGAACTTGATGACCGAATTGAGCTCCCTGTCACCGACGCCGACCTAGAACAGCAAAAGGCAGATTACATGTCGGTCGTCCAAACCTGCATGGCTGTTCCCGGATGTGTTGGTGTCACCGTTTGGGACTATACCGACAAGGTACGTTCTGCAGTTACTCTACTATTCAGATTGATCATTCGCATGGCAGTACTCTTGGATTCCATCCGTCTTCCCCGATTATGGTGAGGCTTGCCCTTGGAGCGCAGTATGTTGCACCATTCGATTACTTGCATGCAACATTTTAAGCGCAACATTTTATAGGAGTTGGTCCACAAGCCGGCTTATGATGGCATTGCGATTGGATTCATACACCACATTGCGTGAACTAAAAGTACATATTTTCCCTTCATCACTCGCCGATCAGCCTATCGAACTATTGTACAACGTAATGCGATGCAAAAAGATTCTCATCCAAACGTTATTCGCTTCATTCCTGCTTCTCGCCATCGATCCAAACGGTCACCTTCTCGTCATAAAAGGCTAAGAGACCCGTGATCTTGATACTTTCGGCGATGGGAGCGCGATAGTACCACACAATATCTTTGAGGACCTCGCCATTGGGCAACTGCACGTCAAAGTAGTTCGCCCACCCCTGGCGCGGTATCAGTCAAATATGCTACGTCGGATCGAGTCGGGAATACAGACCTTGTAGGGGCAAGGCGAAGTCGTGTTCGAAGGCGTCAAGAGGTCCAACTGAACGTCCATGACGGGGATGTACGTCCTCCGACGCAGCCCGGTTTCAAATAGAAAGCATGCCCTGCGCGTATTCGCCACTTCGACGCCGTTCACCTCGATACGGACATGCCTAGAAGTTTGAAGTACGTCAACGCGCTTGGGGCGGAATCAGACTAAGTCGTCGGGTCACCGAGAGCACGAGACACACCTTGTACGGGTCTTTGGGGTGTACGTAGATTCGCTCGTCTTCTTCAAACCATGCATCCGTAGAGCCAAACTTGAGTTTAAAGAGGCCCGCGAGTTCGCTGTGTTTTCCCTCGCCAGTAAACTCCGTTACAGCTTCCTTGGCCACCCGATCGCGGACCACTAGGTCATAGATTTTTGTACCCTCTTCTGCTTGAGCTTGGTCGGACTCATGTAACAAGGACGACGGCAAGTCTGACAGCGGGAAGAAGTAAGTAGGATAGAATGGGTGCTCCCAGCTAACGAATGGGGAATTGAGTTACTCTGCTATATTGTCAGGGGGTAGTAGCGTACACTAGTTTAGGTTTGTAGCTGTCGACGACGATCTTGCCCCCGAACAAAACCCTCACTCTCTTTCTCGAGTCTTCGATGTGGGGTGCTTTGAAGGGTGGTTTGTCAGAATCTGAAGCCATGGTGATGGTGGTGGGAGCAACGTTGCAATGTTTAGGGGTGTCCACACAACGCTCAACAAAGTTCGCGGGAAAAAGAATTCAATCATATAAACGTCCATAGATCCACATACGTATAGTACCGAACTTATTCATCGTCCTCTGAATCATCATCTGCTTCTTCGAGCCACTTCAAGAATGGCTCGCTGGCCTTTCTGACCTTCTTGCTCGTCTCCTTATCCACATACTTCTTGCTGACGTGAGTACCCCATTGGGTGACGACATCTTCATCCAGAATCTCGTTCTGGTACAACGCCATAAGGATTTTCGGAACAACCAGGATCAGCTCGGGATACGTCAACCCGACCAACCGCTCGATGCCTCCGAGTAAAGACTTCTGATGCTTCTCCGAAGTGACCATCTGCACAAAGCCAAGTCAGTGGAGGCGAAAAAGCGGAATACGCGACTTACTTTTGCTAGGAGAGACTTGTAAGTCGCAATCTCTTTCACAACATCCTTGGTGAATAACGCCTGCACAAGAACGAGGAGGGTTTTGTGCTTCTTTTCCACGCCCAGCTCCTCGGCCTTCTTGTAAATTTGCACTGAGCCAATGTCAGTGTCTTCTCTGTTCTCTTCGATCCAGTTGCCGAATTGTGAGTACGGGCTGTCGGCATCCTCCTCGCTCCCGTCATCGTCCCCGAGAGACATACTGCCAACCTGGCCACCCAACACTTTGATGCGAGCTTGAACTGCCTCAGGGGAGGTGTCTGCGGACCAGTCATCCGCAGGAAGAGCAGTCTGCGTGGTCAAGTCTGCAGCCTCTGCCTTGATCTTCTTGGTCAACTCGTCATCACTATCTGTACCCAGAGCCGCATTGTCTTGACCTTCTCCGGGGACGGCGGGAGCAGCAGCGTGAACACCATTCCCGTTGGCTTCTCCCTTGCCTTTCTTGCTCTTCTTGGGGTTCTTAGGAGGGTTTTTGAGAATGAAGGTCACGAGCTTGTGCCTCATGTCTATGCCTGTCCTTTCACCACAAGCCTTGCAATCACGAATGATATCCTCGTTGCGACCATTCTTGAAGATGACGAGGTCGGTCTCTGGGTTTTTACACGAGCGACAGAGGACAAACTTGTCGATGAAAGCATCGAGGAGTTCGCGAAGCCTGGCAGCATCATGAGCGCCGTTGACGATGTATCGATCATTCTTTTCGTCAAACGGAGTTTGTGCACCAAGCTCGCAACCAAAGAATTTAGTGATGTAGGCGGGGGGACGGGACAGAGCACGAGCCACATCCGACATGTTTGGGACGACAGTCTTGATACCGTTGCCCTTTCCCTCAATTTTAGTGAGAAGTAAGGGCATACGATAGCGATAGAACTTGTCATCGACGTCGCGGCGAATGTTAACGATTCCTGCGTTAGCCATGCTGGGCGGTGGTATTTAGGGCTTGAATGGGACATGCATCAAGACCAAGGGCGTCGAAGAGTAGGTTGGGTACTCACGGTACTTATGGACTCTGACCAAAACTGACACTGATGCGACGATGTATTGAGAGGAGGACGAAGCATGAAATTTGCTCTTCTGTACTCGCTTCTGCGGAGAAAGAAGATGGTGAGTGAACTGGTTGAGGAAGAAATCGTGGGCTAGTGGACGAGCGGAGTATCGAATCGAAGTCAAAGGTTGGGTTGCGGGTGTGGACACGTGGAACGGCCAACTAGCAGGTTGGGAAAGACGATGTGATTGAACCGGTGCAAGAAGCAAATTTATAATGTTCCCCTCCCGTGTTTGTTTGTACACACCGCCCGGTCTCGTGCCGGCCGAGAACATTATTTATGCTCACGTGACATCTGCTACCACAGACCCCTTTTTGGCCAACGCAAGTTGTCGGTGACATTGTCGACGTGAGTGGACGGGGCCAAAGTCAGTTGCTAACAGTGACATCAATTCAGAATTGGAGGTGAATAACGTCCTTGTGGCTTGTTCACAGTCAAAATTACACAGGCACCGTTCGAGTCGAAAACGCCTCGATGGGCAAGATATCTTCTTCTAGGTTATTGACAGGACCCAGTCAGAGTCACATGATCCAACCATTATCTTTATGTCGCTGATTCTCACCGGGTGCAGCCTTTGGATCGCTCCTTCGAAGAAGAGACTGCAACACAGCTCAGGAACTATGGTAGCACCAGGGGTAGCTCTCATAGCACGTGTCGCCGCACTTTTATTCGCCTACTGCTTAATCGGTACCGCACTATGGCGTTTCTTGTCGCTGTGCGGATTATCGATGTCAACTTGGTGGCTGGCAGCCGGGCTCGTTGCAAGTGTGCCTCTGGCAATTACATTCAAGAATCTTGCGCGCAGCTACGAGGCGGCTACCTTGGGTGCTCATCCTATGAATATCCTTCAAGGGGAAATGTTTGGAAACATCGATTTGATATTTAAATTGGTGGAATACATGAAGACCGGATATCCGGGTACGCGCCATCGGTCATTATCTTTGCTGACCAAAACCGAAACCTGCCTGGACAGGGGACGGCATGACAGACACAATACTTGGCAACTGCTTTAATTTTCGTGTGATGTTTGACGACTTTCTCTTTACTTGCGAACCACATCATATAAAGGTGCGGCAACTAATATCTGTCTCGCTTGGTGTTCCAACGTTAGATCGCTGGTCGTGATACAGTACGTGAGATTGCGTTACTGTTTGGCCACGGACTAATTATTCGCAATAAGACGGCAGGCACACTGACGTTCGTTATCTATCTTTTGTCAACGCATCCCCATGTGCTTGCTCGTCTTAGAGAAGAGATCATGACTAAGATTGGCCCAACTAATCGTCCTACCTATGAGGCCATTCGTGATATGAAGTACCTCCGTGCGATTATCAATGGTAAATTCTATGCCATAGTCGAGCGGAGAGATCTCATGGATTGTTGTTCCAGATTGTTCCCGGCCGTGTAAGTACTTGTGTCTGCCGATCAGATATAGTCTGCTCATATATACTGTAGGCCAGTCAACATTCGGTGAGAAAGAAATGTTCTTCGTCAATAAGGTGCTCACCGCATGTAGTGAGAGCATCAAAGCTACCACTTCACCCTCCTCCGACCCATCGCAGAAGCCGTATCATGTGCCAGCAAATACTCAGTATGTCACCGGCCCGTATCAAGTTATGAAAGGTAACAGTTCCCCAACAGGGTATCATACTCTGTGTTTATCATGCATCGCCGAAAGGATCTCTGGGGACCGGACGGTAAGAGATCTCCACCAGCGGTTCGCTTCCGTTCATCTCGCTCGCCCCGAGCAGCTGAAGAATTTGACCCCGACCGCTTCCTCGACCATCGATTGCACAAGTATCTCACACCACAACCGTTCATCTTTCTTCCGTTTAATGCCGGACCTCGTATTTGTTTTGGTCAACAGGTAATCTTACACCCACTCTGTTTCACCCTACTGTTGTTAATCATCGACTTTAGTTTGCGTATAATGAAATGTCTTTCATGCTGATTCGACTCTTACAACAATTTGACTCGATGAGTCTGGCGCCAGACGCACAAGATCCTGATACACTTCCTCCTCCTGCTTGGGCAGAAGCGGAAGGGCGGAAGGCTACGGAAAAGATCTTCCCAAAGATACATCTCACAATGTATGCGCACGTAAGTTCCCAGTCGTTATTTTTCTGATGGCTGGGGTTGTCTGACACACGCCGGGACAGGGTGGTTTGTGGGTGAGAATGACTGAGGTCGACAATGAGATCGTCTGACCAGCAGCTCCGACTGCACAATACATTGCTGAATATATTTTTTTGCTTTCGTTGTCTCATTTCGCAAATAGCGATTTATACTCCTACCAATTGCCGTGCCTCCACTTGTATGTACTTTAGTTACCTGCCTGCCGTCGTTGAATTGTATCATCGCACCTCAGCAGCTTATACCAGTCGCCTTGCTAATGGTGCATGTGTAAGACAGAAAAAATACAAGGTTGTACAAAAGGAAAACAATACATAAGTATCCTTCACGCATGAAAGACTGCTTAAAACCTTGACGATTACGCGTCTAAAGCCTGGGCCGGTTCTTGGATGCTTCTTCTCCAACTGCGAGTCATTCGGTTTTACCCTCAAGAAGCGTTTCCACGGCAGCGTCAATAGCCTGAGGAGTCGTCGTGGACGCCCAGCGATTCACGACATTGCCATTCTGATCGACCAAAAACTTTTCAAAGTTCCACTGTAACCCCGTACGTCCATCAGCGCGAGGAGAATATCAAGGACAACACAGCCCACGGACCTTGATCCGAGTCAAACCCAAGAGGCCAGATTTCTCGTTTTTGAGCCACTGGTAAACAGGGTTGGTGTTGTCACCGTTGACATCGGATTTCTTCATGATTGGAAAGGAGACGCCGAAGTTGAGCTGGCAAAACGACCCGACGGCTGCGTCGTCACCAGGTTCCTGACCACCAAACTATAAACAAGAAATGGAGATGATGTTGAGCTAAAGGCGTTTCAACGTGTCGCGTCCAAACCCACTCACTTGATTGCAAGGGAAACCGAGAATCAGGAACCCGCGGTCTTTGTATTTTTCATACAGGGTTTGCAGACCTATGAGCGAGAAATTGTCTGCCCTGATCGCCGTGAATAGGTAACAGAATTGGCTTGCCTTTGTACTGTGGAGTAAACCCACTATGATTCCATCGTCAGTGTCTTCCAAACTATCACATAGTGCCGAGAGAAATAAAGGGTTGCACATACCACTGCGATGCGACGTTGACGATGAGGACAACCTTGCCCTTCAATTGCTCAAAATCATACGTCTTATCACCGGGAAGATCTGCTTTGAGGTCGTAAAAGGTGGTTGGTAACATTGTTTGCCTTGACGAACTTGAGTGGAACGGTTGCAAACGTTGGTGTGTTGAAACAGAGGATGGTGAATGCTTCCGAGGTGCGAAACTAAATCGAAATTGATACTTGCAGAAAGGAACTAAGTTGGTAAATAGTCGCGGCTGTGAGGGGACCAGATGACCGGTCCGAGTTGCAGTTGATTTAGAGACGATTACAAAGCGCTGCATGATCACTTCTTGGCAACATTCAAAGCCGGTAGGTACCAGCAATTACCGGCCCTCGGGCATTTGTAAGCACATGGTATTATGCAGGCACACTGTGGCCCAAATGGCCTCACACATTCTACAGATTTGCTCGACGCCTGAGATCCCCGTTACATGTCCCGGAACCGACCTCATCACTCCTTCACTAGTTACAGAAGGTTATCCTAGAGTACAAAATGTAGTCAGAAGCTGGGAGATTCAAGATATAGAAAAAAAACAGACAGCACAGGGAGAACCCAGGGATACACTCCCAATCCGATTCCTAACGACCTGTTATAACAGTCATCACAATGATCCAGGTTCACTGAGCGGTGTGTCACACACTGTCGGCCAATCGGTTTCAACAACCATGATGTCATGCAATCTTTTATGAGAAAATTATATCTACCCGGTAAGTTGTTTAATTATGCCACCAACCTTCTTGTATGTGGACACGATGTAATCCATTGAGGAACCCAGGTTCTCAAGAGTGGCGGCGGTTCCATAAAATAGATAGAAAGTGAAGCCCATCACATCGACATCTGAGAGTGTCAGGAAACCATCCTGGCCATTTGCGGTCTCTCCGACGCTGAAAATCCCGGTGTAGAAGTAGGAGATATCAGCTTTATCCCATCCATTAGCCAAGTGGCGGGCAAGGTTGACCCCAGAGTTATAGAGGATTTGCTCAAATGGTTGAGATGGAGCAGTTGACGATGATGCGTATTGGATGTTGGTTGTGGACTCCAGTAGAAGCAAGGACGAAAAATCGGCACCATGCCAGCATCGAAGGGCAGAAACAGGACTGAGCCCAAAGGAATCAAAAGGAATCACTGAGCAACGCATGCTGTGGAGTTCGGAGTGTGTATCCTCATCGGCAGCAGGAGATGGTCCCCCATTAAATATGCATTAAGCGTGTATGAGCTTCCCGCGCGGTCCACTGATACTGAGGAACGGGGACCCCGGGTCGGGGAGAAGACCACGACGTGTTACTGAAAGTTTGGCATCATGCATTTGGAACATCTGCAGGTGAATGTCTCTCAGTACCAACGACCCCGGGCCATTTGAGAGCCGTGACTGGAGGGGCAGGGCTAAAACCGAATTGCAGGTGCTTGTACATATCATCAGCGACGCCGCAGAGTCAGTTTGCAGATCAAGTTGAACACCCCCAAACATGTTTCAGGAGCCAGGCATCGTTACATGATGCAACGATTTTGTAACCTGTGACACCACTAAAAACTGAGCGGGATCATGAGTGTTACGAACCTTAGCCGTCGCTTGCATCGGCGGTTGGTTTATACTAGTAGTACGCACGTGTGGAACGCTTACCTCAGCAGCACATTGACAGCATGCAAGTTTTTCGAGGCGCTTTGCTCCGACCTTCTCACTGAACTCATCACACACTCTCATGCTTCACTCTACGGTAAGTTGTCAGAGGCTTATGATTCTCTATATTACTACACGATGATATCGATTGTCACCCAAACCTGAGCCATCGGCACTGGTGAAAAAACATACCAAATACTAAGAACAGCCATCTGATTTTTACATTTTGCATCTTCGTAGTTCCAGCTTCCGTTTACTGACTCTTCCCATCTTAGAAATTCACAATGCATTTGGGATCAAGTTATAGATTATCGATATGCTACAAGTTGACAAGATGCATTAATAAAGATGAATGTTAACATCAGATGAGATGGATCGTAACACGTGTCTCTACTTCTGTCCGGCGAGTTCAATTAATTTTGCCTCTCTCTCGCGCTATGGGAAACGTCAGCCTTGTTCATTATTGTGGCGTCATTGACAGACCTCATCCGTTGCCTTCACGATACGAAGTCTCTCCACCTCGCGTGCGCATTCAGTGATGCGCGTTTCCA
>JBBPQT010000149.1:0-26945 GCA_038092715.1 Boletus smithii | reverse complement strand
GATGCGGCTTCCCAGGCCTACGAGACTTGGAGCAGACAGAGCGTCTTGTCCCGTCAGCGTTTTGCCATCGAGTCCGTTATCTTCCGTCTATGTCTCGTTTCCTCGTTCACCGTCATGCTCTGCTAGGTTACAAAACCAAATCCGCAAAAATGCAGATGCCTTGGCCGCTAGTATCGTCTTGGAACAGGGAAAGACTTTGGCAGGTACGCAGGTCTTCGTATACGTCAGTAGCAACTCTCAATTGGTGCTCATGAAGATGCACACGGTGATGTCCTCCGCGGACTCCAGGTGGTCGAAACTGCAATCGGAATAACTTCGACATTGCTTGGAGATAAAATAGAAGGTCTCACCGACGTTCCTCCAGCGTGAATGTGACTTATTTATTCTCTACAGTCAGCAAAGATATGGATACCGAGGTTCGCAAAGTGCCCTTGGGTGTTTGCGCAAGGTCAGTACCGTGTTACCTATTGTGACAACCAGGCATTCGTATCTGTGCATCACAGTATCGCTCCATTCAACTTCCCTGCGTACGTGGTGTTGTTTCATTCAATGATCCGCTATTTATCCTCGCTTAGTATGATTCCGCTGTGGACGATCCCAATGGCCGCTGTCACAGGAAACACACTTGTCCTCAAACCTTCAGAGCGTGACCCCGGTGCAGCCATGATAATCGCAGAACTCTGTGAACGTTCAGGTAACATATCCTTGGGCCACGTCGACCATCAAGTGTGTGCTAACAATCGTGTGATAGGCCTGCCTCCTGGCGTCGTCAATGTGGTGCACGGAACTGTTCCCACCGTTAACGCTATCTGTGATCACCCCGCCATCAAGGCCATAAGTTTTGTTGGTGGCGATCGTGCCGGTCGGCATATATACGAAAGGTAAGTGAAAGAATCTGTCGAGTACAATAATCACCACGCCCTCGTGACTGACCTGTAGATTAGAGGCACCAAGAATGGCAAGCGTGTACAGGTAAGCTTACTGCTTGACTGAATGGATGAATGGATGAAGTATATGAATTATTTCCAGGCGAATATGGGTGCCAAAAACCATGCAGTCTTGATGCCCGATGGTAAACGCATGTTATTGGCCACTAGACCATTACTTAACAACATGTATAGCAAATAAGAACCTCGCATTGAATTCAATCATAGGGGCCGCTTTCGGAGGTAAGTCATTCTTAGTCATAGCTTCCAGACGAGTGAACTGTGTCAACCAGCTGCTGGGCAGAGATGCATGGCTGTCTCCGTAGGTGAGTCATTCTGGAAAAATTAGGCGACCTGAACTAGAAGGAGTACATTTCAGTTGTTCTGGTCGGAACTGCGCAGTCTTGGCTCCCTGAGCTAGTTGAACGCGCCCGAAAGCTTCAGGTCAACGGAGGATTCGAAGGTGGTGCAGACTTGTACGTGCGCTCTCCATTCCAGATCAATCTGAGTTTCACACCCGATTACTGTACAGTGGCCCTCTCATCTCGCCAGCCGCCAAGAGCCGTGTGGAAAGGCTCATATCTTCCGCAGCAGAAGAGGGCGGACGTATTCATCTCGACGGACGAGGAATCACTGTGCCGGGATACCCTAATGGCAATTTCGTTGGTCCCACCATCGTTGAAGCTACAACCACTATGCAGTGCTACCGGTTAGTACTCTTTGTTCCCTTGTCTAACATGTCGTGTCTTACGTCTCTTGAAGCGAGGAAATCTTTGGTCCTGCGCTCACTGTCGTCTCCGCAGATACATTGGACGACGCTCTCGATATCATCAATGCAAACCGCTACGGCAACGGTGCTGTGATTTTTACGCAATCCGGCGCAACAGCACGCAAATTTGAGACAGAAGTGAACGTTGGACAGATTGGTATCAATGTGCCTATCCCAGTCCCTCTTCCAATGTTTGCTTGGAGTGGTAACAAAGGGAGTGCCCTGGGTGACATTGGATTCTATGGCAAGAGGTAAGCTCTGCCTTGGCCGGTAATTGTTGTTGGGTAGGCCATTAACCAACATGTACACAGCGGGATCAACTTCTATACGCAAAATAAGGTGCGGGTTCCCAGTTGAAAGGCATCTCGTGAAAGGCTAACACCCGACACTAGACTACGACAAGCCTTTGGAGAGCAGAAGATGCCGTAGGCAACCGTGCGTCGGTAAACATGCCTACCTTGAACTGATCTATTGTTATCTTTACCGCGGAAGATGAGTCGGGCATGGTTGTATTCTACATTATGCAACAGGAACATGGGCCTTTGAGTACTGTCAGTTTTTGCTGACAACTTCGTCGAGGAAAGCATTCGAAAACTTGGTACACTCTTCAAAGCATTGCTCAAATCCCGTCTGTTCGACATCGAAATGCGTCAGTTTTTGTCTCGAGCTACATCGAACACCTTACAATATCCCCGTAGTAAGGGTCTGAGATGGGCTTATTGTCTAGGTATGATCCCCAGAGACGCACAGTCGCAGTTCCTTCTCTTGGTTTCTTTGCCATGAGATTGCGAAGGTTTGATTGGTCTGCAGCAAGGATATAGTGGAATTTGCCGAAATCTGCCTCCTTCACTTGTCGTGCAGAGTGATCGATCGATATGTTGTGCTGGATCCCAAGTCAACCCGAGTTCTGTAGTGACTCGCAGTGACGCAGTCTGAAATTCTCACCTTTTTACACGTCGAGATGGTCCTGTAGCGTCGAATAGTCGGTAGGGTGTCTCGACGTCGACTGTTGAAAATTTATACCTGTAATCTGGATCATCGCCAACGTGGTATGCTCCAGTGCCCGCACTGTCGACTTCGATGTCGATTTCCCGCTTCGCAGCTTCATGTCTGAGCACGGCTTCCCCCATGGGGGAGCGACAGATGTTGCCCAGACAGACGATAAGGACTGATAAGGTCATTGATATTGTTGTATGTTGGCTCAGATAGTTGACTTCAAGAGAGTCGATCCCCACGGTACAAGTATCAATTGATCTTCTAAGCATGCCTTCACCGCCGATCCAGGTGTTCCTCACCACAATTGCCTCCCAGCCTGTCCTCCGAAAACGTCAAGGTTAGTCGCTACAACTTGATTGCTGGGCAGCTATACATCATACATCATTTTCACAGAATATATTTTGCGCATTTTGCAGACCAAGAAGATCCCGTTTATTTCTTACGACTTGGCTTCAGACGAAGACGCCAAACGCTTGTGGAAAAGAAAGGCACCACTCGGTCCGTGATGTCGAGCATGATGGTAGCTGTTTCAGATCTGATTTGGCGCAGATAAGCAACAGTTACCTGGTATACTCGTCGGAGGCAGGTACCCAGGTGTGCGTAGACTACCGTTTGGACGCACAGATGGACTGATGACCGAGATATCGTGTACACAGGACTTTGACGCATTGTTGGCATCGCCTATATTTTGCCATGCTGTCCATCCTGCTGATCTCCAGTCATCAGTGAAGAAGCCGTCGAATATGACGAGCTAGATATTTTTCTACAACTCAAGGAAAGCTGGAATGCAGAGGTCGACGAAGACCGTCCCGCTCCCGTCGCAAAACCTGTTGGTGTCCCAGGAGCGGTTCCTGTGTTTCAGATGACCCCAGAGCACCACAAGCCCAAGTACTTTCCCCAAGATCCCGACACCCCGTTGAAGCCAGTGAACAAACGAAATGATTTTGATATCAGCACAGAGCTCACAGGCTTCGGACTACAGGGTGTAAGAGTCACAGACGACGACTTAAGACAGCTAGTCAAGGATCTTGGTCTCGATGGCGATGAGGCGGCAGACATGGTGAGGAGTCTGGGGGGAGAGGGAGGCACAAGCGATTCCTCAAAGCCTATTGAAGAAAAACCCGAGGCAGAAGTAACGAAAGAGATTGGACCCAGTAAAGCGGAAACATCCATATCAAAATGAGAGTGGATGATTATATGCTTGGCGTAATATACAGTCAAAAGCGAATTGTACTATAGAAACATGTCGAAGGGAATGTGGTTCAGTATAATGCTGGTGTCAGAGTTTGTTTGACGGCATGTTAACGAGGAAGCCACCATCAAGAGTAATCGTCGCGCCGTTGACATACGCGCCAGCTCTACTTGCAAGGAACAGAGCGGTGCCCCCGATGTCCTCTGGGGTGCCGAGGCGGTTGGTCGGAATTTGCGATATAAGGATGTCTCCCTCAGTATCCAGCATTTCAGCGGTCACTGCTCAAACATTCACTTATCCAGGATCACATTGATTTACAAACCAAGCAACTTACGTTTGCTCCGGAAGGCACCTGAAGATGGAAATGATCAAATTGGCCAATGCATACACGGCAGGAAAATTCAACACACCACAGGCAATAGTATTGCTCAATATACCTTCCTTGCCGAGTCGTCCAGCGAGGTGGCGACTCAGGTGATGAAGTCCTGCTTTTGCAGCAGAGTACGCGTAGATATCGCGATCGGGAACACCTAGACCTTCAACACTACCGATCTGATGAAAGAGTGGGGCTTAAATTCAAGAGACGAGGTCCCAAAAAATGCCGTGCGCACATTGATGATTCGGGACGGGTCATTGAAGACATCGCCAGTTCTGCCACCCTGGGTAGCACCAGCGCGGAGAAGAGGTAAGAGTTTCTGGGTTAAAGTAAAGACTCTTTGCAGATTTAATGTGAGGACTTTTGAAAAGCCTTCATCCTGCGTTGCACGTCCGAGTCAATTCCGGGTCAAGATAGAGCCTGCGAACGGACCGACCGGATAGTTATCCAAGGGCTGGGCCCATACCGTCCCAGCATTGTTGACGAGGACATGAAGAGCCTTTTCTCTCGCTTCAAGTTCTTGCACCAGACGTTCCACCTCTGAAAGCTTGGAAACATCCGCAGGGATGGATATACACGTGCCAGCTCCGAGGGCAGAAAGTTGTGCCGCGGACGCGTCGCAATCCTTGGCAGAACGCGCAGAAATGTAAACCTAAAATGCCGGGACCCCCTCCGTTGGTTTGACAGATACTGCACCAAGAGTTCGCAGACTCACAGTTGCACCATTTGTGACGAAAGCGGAGGCAATCTGGGAAGATGAGTGGTTGTACTTTTCTTGTATACGCCGTACTCACCATCTTTCCAATCCCACGGGACCCGCCAGTGACAAGAACGACTTTGCCCGCGACAGCAAACAACGATTCAGCGTGTAGGGAACTCATTGTGGATAGTGACGGACTGAGGTTGTGACGGTGGTATGGAACAGGGTTTAAATTCAGTCGCTATACCAGTGGCCCCACTGGAAGAGGCCTATGATGGCCAACCTATTGTCATAAGCTTTTATAAGAATACATACTAAGTTTACCCGTTGCCGGCATCAATGCGGGAAACAAGGACTGAAACAACAATGAAAATTAACTCGTGCCTAATTTGATAAAACACATGAATACGTTGTTCTGTATTTAGTACCTGCAGGGTCCAACGGATGATGATCAGCTGAATGAAATCTAGTTTTCAGAGTCTAAGAGAACATCAGACATGCGTGAGCGTCGCCGTTTCAAAGGAAAGTCGTCTGATGCAAGGCCCGAAGGCATATCCTCGGATTTGTAGACCTGTAAAAGTTGTGACTAAGAATCACGAAAGCGAATAGGCTTAAAACGGACGGTGCTTGGACGACTTTCACCAGCAACATTTCTGCGCGGGCGTTTTCGGACACGAGCAGGCCTATCTTCTTTGGGTTCGGATACGTTAGGCGTTTCATCCATAGAAAGGCGCCAGTGAACCGCATGAAGAATACATGCGGCTAGGACGATGACAGAAAGAGAGAAGAACGTAGCAGACGCCACAAGGGCAAACGTGAGGGGGAAACGAGACACCAGACCCCTGTTGACGAAAAGACTCAGTAGATGACCTCGAATTGAGGGATATGGGAGCTTACCGAATTCCTTGGAGCCTGACAGCACCCTTCAGGGCAGCATTCCAAACACTTAACTCACGACCCTCACCATTACCCAGACTTTTCCAGCCATCCCTGCGGCCGAGGTCGATCCTTGCATTCATATTTGAAGTCCCGGGGACATAGGAGGACAGTAAAGAGACATCCAAATCAATGAGCCGTGGGATGGCGGAGAACGAGAAAGCAGGACGCTTGGGGGGGAGTGCAATAGACTCGAGGATGGTAAGAAGAAAAGATAAAGGTGGAACACGAAACGAACGTACCGGTCTGCTTACCGTTACGAGGGTCTTATTGGAAGGCGTAGAGAGTGACAATGTAGCCATGAAGTTGCCGAGTGCAAAGTTTGCTTCAGACGCTGGTAGGACCAACTGGAGGGAAACGTCGTAAGGCTGAGCGGTGGAGAGAGGAGGCAGCGATAGCTCGGCGTAGGGCGAGGAACCATCGCTGCAATTAGGGTCAACAAGGGCGGGAGAGAGGGAATGGAGGACAGACCCGTATTGTAGATAGATAGGGACTTGCCAGGAGACAGGGATGTTTTTCCAGACGTACCAACCAGAGAAGAGGGAGAAGAAAAGGACAAGTGGGATCAGGGATAGACAGACGAGCAAGGGTACGAGATGGGAGGCGATCCTAAAGGAGGTAGTTGGAGGAAAGAAGTACATGATACATCTGCGGAGGATGGAGACGACGATGCGGAGAGGGTTGTAGGTTGATAGTAACGACGACCTGGCTGCATCGTCGTCTGGCTCAAGTTTTGGCAAAGGGCGGACCATGGTGCTCGACGGTGAGGACGACGACGAGGAGGTCCTATCGGAGCTTAAAAGACTCGACACATGAACTTCAACGATCTCATTGGCAAACCCCCCTCTGCGCACGTCCTTGCTCACTACCTCAGTACGCTGTCCACCGGAGCCACCCCCGCTCCAGACATCAAATCTTACGCTGACATCGTCTACTTCAATTACTTCCCGCTTGGCGTCAGTTTCCAATTCACTCCTCGGAACGGATACAAGCCAGCGATTGGCTTGAGACGCGAGCAGCTCAAGGACGATGATCTACAGTTGGAGGCAGTAGATATCTACAATGTCCCCAGCGTGAACGGACCCGCCAGATCTACAGTGCCTGCCTTTTCCCCGTACCCGCGTCTACCGATTGAGTTACACTTGGGGGGAGCGACCCCGGTTGTGATCACGATTGCAAAAGACAGCACCGGCAAGGAATTCGTCGGGTGGCTGGGAGAGCCGAGTAGCAAAGGTGGTGGCGCAGGGCCATCGAGCGGGTCGATCCACATCTGGTGTGAGTGGTCGCAGCAGGGGCTCATGGTGGAATTTGGGGGCGGTGAAGCGAGAGGCCCGCAAGCTTGGGAGCGAGGAGGAGATGCGGTCTGGAGGGTGGTGACTGTATTTGCGTCCAAGTCTACGCGATAATTAATATAAAAGACGGTCACTACGCGAAACGTTTCTCTCTCTCAAACTTTGCCATGGCAGCACCACCCAATGTCACCACCAAAGCGATGAGCGGCAAGTTTCTCATGGTTACCTTTCCTTCTCGCGTCCTTCGTTGTCGTCGCTAACCACATCAATAGAACAAGGCCCTCAGTGACAGCACCGAAGAGATTCTCCAGCTGCAGGGCGTGTCATGGTTCAAGCGACGTGCAATCACCATGTTGTCTCTCACCCTCTCCATAAAGCACACCACAGACGAAGCTGGCATAGAGCACATCGATATCGACCAGAGGCTCTCTGGAAGCATCTCCGGCTCGACTGAGAACCGCATTCTGGACTGGCATGAGCGTGAAGAACACGACGATATCTTTGGTCATGTGACTGAGAAGTCGCGCAAGATTCCCGTAGAGGAGATCACGGACGAGTTTTTGAAGAAAGACTGGACCCAGGATACCATCGACAACGACATCGTTTTGACCGATTCCTGGAGCACTCCCGGCAAGAACAGTTACACGTGGAAAGCAGTACAGGTAGTCGCTTTGTTTTCATTGGCTGACCAGTTCTCACTCCACAAACCAGACATGGGGCTTTGCGATGGTGAATGGGGAAAGGCGATATGTCAGACACACCACCTTCACCTCGTCTGAGAAGCAGGGCCCGATTCACACCCGTTTCGTCTACGACTACCGTAAGTACTCCACCCCGCTGGTTTTAGCTGTGTTCTGAGCCCTGCGTAGTTGGCGCAATCTGAGGGCACACGGTCGGGATGTCTGACATGAGATGGGGAATCATACCCTCATTAGAGTACAGCTAGAAATTCACTACTTGTACCAAGTGGCAGTGGACGGAAATCACATCTGTGAACTGGAAAATGCTACGTATCACTAGCAGTCTGCCATGGTGCTTACATAAGCGTCAAGTAAGTAAGTCGGCAACCCATGGAAAATCAAAGGTTGACATACTAGGATTTGTCATAGCCGTGAGGCACAAGATCTTTGTCACCACATACTAGGTGAGTTAGATTATCTTATCAGCGATTCTTGTCAGATGGGCCGTGACAGCGACACCTTACAAACGACAGAATATATATCATTTCACGGGATAACCATTTTATTTGTCGTTATTTTGATTGAATCTGCAGACGAAGTTGATATAACATATGACCTTGCTTTCAGCAAGGCAATAGCTTTGGCCAATAAAAAGTGGTTACTCGGCAACACAATGGTATTTTCTCGTTTCCTCGGCTACTGGTTCAAACATTCACTGATGGGAAATCATTAGTGTACCCGGCAGTCACAGGACTGCTGCGATCTGTTTATAGACAGGGTTAGCGAGAGCGATGCCACTGCCAGGCCCTCGTAACTCGCTGCCTCTCTCATGCAACGTGAGCCCACCCCGACCCATCCCTCTACCCCTTCCCAGTCCACACATGTGAGCCTGACGGCCGAGGTGGTATCCGAAAAGACAGTGCCCGAGGACGGTGGCCTCATCTCCCATCCATTGCGGTCGCACAGCTTTGCAAGCTTTCAGGCATACTTTGCCTCCAGGTGGCCTCGCCTACATCAGTCGCTCCAGAGAACCCTTCTCTACATAAGAGGACCCAGACCGAAGATAGTCCTCCCTTGTAAGCCGAGCTCTCAATGTCTCTCTCATTGTCTCATCATCCGCATCCTAGACCGCATCCCTCTCCTCGGTCGCACATATAACTTCCGAGGCCACACGTTCACCATCGGACTCGAGCCTGCGATACTGCGACTCACACGTCCGTTCACTGCGCATTGGCTATTCGTTCTACTTGTTGCAGCTTATATCATCGGTTTCGCTTTCTTTACCCGTGCCCAATGGTTCCTCTCACCCTCTTCCTCGTTTGTTGATTGCACGTCTGTTTTCTGGACGGAGAATGCTGGCTGCGGTCTCAACGGTGAACTATGTGCTCCTTTCACGAATCTGTCTCTCGACTTCCGATGCCCTGCTCAGTGTAGTTCTGTCGTCCTCCAGAATCCTCGTCTCGTCGGAGACATAGAGCTTGATTTCGTACCCCTTCTGGTTGGCGGTGGAGACACGCAAAAGACATACAGAGGTGATAGCTTCATCTGCTCCTCTGCAATCCAAGCGTGAGTCTGATCGTGTTCCTCTGGATCATACACTCACCCGGTATGCGTGCAGTGGTTTCATCAGCGACTCAACCGGAGGTTGTGCATCCGTTGAGCTTGTTGGGAATTTTACCAATTACTTGCCTGTTACTGCATCCGGTCTCACCTCCGTCGGCTTCCCGTCGGTTTTCCCCCTGTCATATCGATTCTCTCCTACATCACTCACTCATTGTGGAGACCTTCGCAATCCTGCCCTGGCTTTCAACATTCTGGTTACGTGTATTTTATTCCTCGTTCTTCGACCTAAAGCCATCGTACTGTATTGGTGCCTTGTGTGCATCGGATTTTGGCATATTGCTCTTTTCTCGCAGCCTCAGGCCACGCCACCGCCGTTGGATGTGGCCTTTGGTGCGTTTCTTCCGGCACTCTTTGTCTGTTACGGTTTCTGGAGAGTTGCCGTTCGTTTCACGTTACCTGTCTTCGCAAATGCTCCCTTCGAGGCCATGGTCTGGTATCTTGCGCCATACTGGACTGGAGTTCTCACGAACCTTACCATGGCACAAATACCTATTGATCGTCTTACAGCGCAGGATATCACTCAGCAACCTGGTGGCCTCGTCGCACTCATCATCATTGTGCTGATTTTGCTGGTCGTCGTGATAAATCAGATACGTGTCATTCGAAAAACCGGTTATCTGCCTTATTATCTAGGCTGGCATATCATGGGTGGCCTGGTTACTCTCGTTCTAGGGCTTTTACCAGGTCTGCAGCTGCGTCTGCATCATTACATTATCTCCATGGCGCTTTTTCCTGGGACGGGATTTCCGACTCGCCTCTCGGCCATCTATCAGGGATTCCTACTTGGAATGTTCTTGAATGACGTTGCCGGTTATGGGTTCGCCTCCATCTTGCAAACTGCAGCGGATGTGTGTCTCGAATAATTTCATGCCAGCTTTCAAACTGACCACTTCCTAGCTCGTTAACGATGGACCAACCGGCTCGCCACTCCCAACATTCCTTACCAACTCATCAAATTATAATGCAGTAATCACGCTAGCCAATCAAACAATATCGTGGGCTCATATACCGGACAGCGTGTATAACCAAGGTTGGAACGGATTTTCTCTTCTCGTAGACGACGTAGAGCGCTACGTGGGTAGCGCTCTCAACTTTTCCCTTGCTGGACTGGAGGCAGGACTGCCCCACTTTTTCAGATTGGCCGTAAGTGCACACCCTTCTGGACCTAGTCGATAATGTTTATGGGCTCTTCTGCAGTACGTGAGCGGTGGAAATCCTGGAGATTTTACCATGCCCACAACTCTGTGGCCTAATGGGACGTGGGTCAATCCTCTTCCCGGGCCATCCTAACTTATTGTGAGAGGTATTCTATTACACGGGAGCACACATAAAGCGTGCACGTGGGACGGACTTGAACGTTAGTCACGGACTATAGTGGCTGTAAAACTTACGTAATTTGGACTCCTAACTGGATTACTTATTTGGGGTGCTGTGTCAGACTGTTCGACTCGAGACATATATGGGGTCGCGGGGGGAACCTGCTCATGAGACTTGATGCCTACTCCCACCTCTGCTCAACGAGGGTCGTTTGAGAAATGTCAACGTGAGCTCCGACGTCACTGCTGCTTGCGCCTTTCGAGTAACCAAAGAGCTGATACAAGGGGTGCTACTGTAACAGGTCAAGGATGGGTCTCCAATGTATGTCCTACAATCGATAGAGGCCAGCCGTTCTTGCCGAGTGTCACGGCCGCCTTGAATCACGACCACGAGCCTTTTGTAGTGGAAAACGGCAGGAATGCCAACGGGGCAGATGGAACACGTATTCCAGGGAACCACCTGCAGACTGCGGCGGATGGGACCTGCTGGGACAAGATCGACCATCCTCCTCTTACGTCGGAGGGTCTACGGCAATGGGAGATGCACACGCATGTCGACCATGTCTTTGATCTGGTGCCCTTCTGGCAGCGCGGTATATACGCAGCAGAGAAGGGCGAAGTGCTTCGATTGGAGGAATTTCTAGAGAAGATGGAGGGTGACGGAGGATGGAGGACTGCGAATGACGTGCTGGGGATGTTGGGAGGGTTGAAGGTTACCCCGTCTGAACGGGCTCGCGACTATGGTGAGTCAGGATGGAGGCAGCCGTACCGGAATGATTGGGCAGCCAGTCAGCGTGGGGCGTGGGAGTCGACTGCGCTTCACTGGGCAGAAAGTCAGAGGGGCGGTTGGGGTGTGACCTGTACTCACATTGCCTCGGATGCGACGGAGTCATCGCGGGGAAGGGACAGCGGTTGGGGCATTCGGGAGGAATGGGCCGAAGGCAGGATGGGTCGAGGCAATACCGGTGCAGCACAGGATGGCTGGGGTGCTCGGGCCCGGGTGAACAAGATGGTGCGGGCTGTGCGTGGCGATGGCAGAAGAGAAGAGTTGCACCACTTTGTGGATGCTATTGCTCGACAGGAAGCTGTCACCGAAGAACGACGGAGACAGATGCACTTATTCTTCGAGGTGTGTTCTCGTTATTAGACGAATGTGAGTACTAGTACTCATTCGTGAGCGACATGCCAGATGCCCTTGGAGCAGAAAATCCAGAAGATAGAAGAGACAATACGGATCCTTCGCACACACGGAGTATGAACCTACTATGCTGTATTTAGGGGTTAGTGTCCTAATTAGGGATGTACAATGATACCCCACTGCACGTGGAATGGCTGGGCATATTAAAGCACGTCAACTCCGACATCGCCCCTCACGCAGTTATCATCATCATGTCTCTCCCCGACGGTTGGATCCGACAACACGATCCAAACTACAACCATCCCTTCTGGGTGAGTCTCGTTTCATCCCACATCGTCGGTGCCAGAGTCGATGTCTCTCTAGGTGGACACCGGAGCAAATCCCCCTCGGGCTATCTGGGTCCACCCTCATGAGGACGAACAATTTCTTCGCGAGCACCCAGAACTACGATCAGAAAAGGACTCTGATCTCGATGCGCCGCCCTCGTACGATGCGGCCACGGACGGCCACATTTTGGGTAGTGAAGACAAGTCCGATTCAAAGCGCGCTGACTTGCCCGATGTCATGCCCGGGCCAAGCTCGCATACAGAGCACAAGCGTGGGGTGTTTGGAAGATTGAAGGACATGGCTATCGGGACAAAGGAGGAGCGCGAAGAACACAAGCGAATCAGAGCGGAGCAGGCGGAGCGGGCAGAAGAGCAGGCGAGGGAGGCAAGGATGCGGCAACTAGAAGAGCGGGAAGCGTATATGCGAGCGCATGGAGGATATGCACCGTATCACCCGAGCTATTCCGGGTACCCGGGTTATTCTAGCGGACCAGGACTGGAGCCCAGACCGGGACTGGGCACGGACAACATGGCACCACTCTTGCTCGGGGGGTTGGCGGGGGGTCTTTTGCTCGGTGACGTTTTTAGCGGTGGTTTCTGATCCATTTATTTGTTTTTATTTTATTCTATGCTATGTCGTGGGAAAGTAGTAATATATATCTCGTCCCTTTGAGTCCTCCTCCTCGCAGGATAAGATGAGCCCCGCGTTACCGTCCTCGCTGAGCCCCCATGTCTGTCTTCTTCCATCCCCGGACCTCGTACATCTCCTCCACGACGCCTCTCTCCCACCCCTCCACGATATCATCCAGTCCTTCTCTCCCCTCCCTCAAGGTATTAGTATCTCCCTTCTATCCTTCCGAGCTCGCTCACTCCTTACCCCAGTCACCACGCGCACCACATCTCTCACCACCGTCTCTCACCCTTCCTTTACCCTCAGGTTCTCCGATCTCGCCGACACAGAGCGCGCGTGCCTCGAGGACGACGAGAAGCGCGCCGCCAGAACCATTGACTGGATTGGCGACCGAATCACCAAGCAATGCGCCCACTGGCTCAAGGAACTAGACGTCCACCCAGATCGCTACTCCACTCGTACACCGTGGTGGGACGAACTCTCTCGTTGTGCCGAAGGCGATCATCTGCCTTCAAAGTACGACGGTTGGAATCATCCGGTCTCGAGTCAGTCCCGTTTTCTTTCCTCTCATCCCTGACTCACAGCTCTGCCAGTCATCCTAGCCGTGTCTACCACAGCTCCAAACCCGTTGCAAGCCATCACAGCCCTCCATACTCGTGTATTGGAATTTCCCTCATGGGTCGACACAACCCATCTCCTTTACACTCTTATCGTACATCCGAGAGATTCTCCCCTGTCCGACGAGGAGTACGTCATTCCACTTCGCTTCCACTGCCACTTCTTCACATCCCCCCCCTCAGGGCCGGGGCCCTCTTCAATGCCGTCAAGAAACAGTATGGTTTGCATGCGTTCATCCTTCCCTTGTCCCTCCCAGCGCCTTCACCCCCTCCTGTCCCAGTTCCTGCCCTTCCGCCTCGTCTCCCACCACCTTCTTCCGAAACCTGGCAGAATGGTTCCCCAACTCCCCAACCCAATTCTATTACTTCCCTGGTTGTCTCACCAAACTTTTTGAAGCTGTCGGAACCAGACATTCAGCAAATGGCGCGTTTCACACGAGAGTTTGTCGTCATGAGTCTTGTTCCCTGGATGGAAAAGTGTGTATTAGAATGGAATGAAGCGTATTCATCTAGTAGACGGTTGCCGTCGCGCCTTTTCTCTTCCACCCGCAAGCTTTTTGGTTCAAGTGTTCCACCCACACAGTATCCTACTCACACTTCTCCCCCCTCTATCTCCTCCCTCCCATCCCGGTCGCATACCAACAATTCATCGCAACTGGCATCCGGCTCAAGTGTCCTCACCGCCCCTCCCTCCCAGCTGCGACGCCTTGCAGAGTTTGCAACTGTCCTCGGTGATTATAAACTTGCGACTGGCGTATGGGAATCACTGCGAAAGGAAAACAAGGGTGGTTCGGTAATCCAAGCCATCTGCACCTAGTTTATCAATTGAACTGAATATCCCCAGGACATTTTACCGCTGCTCCTATCGCCATCCCCTGCCGTTGTTGCGCATGCTTCATATGCACTTTCTACCGTGTACCCACCCGGTTCAGACATGTCTCCTCAGGCTCAAGTCCAGGCCCTTAAGTGTGCAGTTCGCTGGGAAGCTGGTATGCCCACCGATGACTTTCTTGGAGATACTTTGGACGGCGAAAGATGGCTAGTGTGGGCAGCAGGAAATGTAGGTTTCCAGTCAATTCCCGTCCTCATAGAACGGCACTGATTGGGACAGCGACATTAAAGGCTGAGGAACCACCAGCAGCATTACTTCTCGCTCACGCAGCATTCTTGAGTGCCCAGAAAAATGCAAAGCGGAGAGCTGCGTTGTGGTACCTCTCCGCTGCTACTAGGCTTGAAAAATGCGGCATCGTGGGTTTCTACTTGGTCTCATGCCACGGAAGGTCACATAAAGTTGCGTTAGAAACCTTTGACAATGTTTTTCTTACGGAAAGCCCATGAACTCTTCAGTAATCAACCCAAAAAGTCGTTGTCGCCATCCTTTTGGAGCTCGCAAGGGCACCCTTCCTCGGAGCTTATTGGATTCGATGCAGTTTTGTCGGGTATTGAGCATCCACTAGGTTGGGCGACCCCTTTTCCGTCCCATCGAAGTTAATCATAGGTTTTAGGGAGACTATCATATACGACTGGCGATATCAAAGGTGCGGTCAAGTTCTTCCTGGGGCAATTACGCTGGTCCTCTACGTCTTCCTTACCGCCTGCCAAAATTGATCGCGCGGATGGGGACGAAAGTAAGGAAGCCAATTCAGACAAAGTGTTGCTAGAAGATTTTAGGGTGGCATTCTCGGTGGGTTATCAATCGAAAGAAAACCAGGGGCCTGACCCTTGTGTAGCATTTGAAGTCAATCTCTAGTCAAGATGTTGATTTTCATGATTTAAACTTGCCCATAACATTTGTGTCCCCGGCTTTGAGTCGTGCACGACTACCTCGAGATTCTACCAGTGGAGATCAGGCAGAATGGGAAAGGAGGGAGGAGATATGGACAACATTTTGGAGGACTCGCGGCAAAGAGACGCTTGAGAAGAGTGGCAGGGCCGCTGTAGGTGGTAAGTCAGGTTTCGTGCTAACAAGCTCAATAATGCTATGTTTCATCTCCACTCCTTAGAACCCTTTTGGGTAGATGTTGCTTTGCAAAACCCATTAGACACAGAGGTGACTCTCACGAACTTAGCGCTCGTTGTGGAAGCAAGGGATCAAGATACCCCGTGGATTAACAAGCATGTCACTATTGAACACGTGAAGGAAGTTGTCCTTCGTGCGAAGGAAAACCGTATGGTGAGAATTCCAAAGACCTGTGGCCCTCGGAACTCATGCCTTCTGTTCGATCTCTTCCAGATCTCAATCGCGGTGAAAGCATCACAGACAACTTCGTTAACTATCCCCAGCATCACATATAATTTTCTTGGTCTGCTTCCCACCAGAGAATCTCTTGCACGGCGTGGCAGACGACTACAAGACACCCCTCAACAAAGACAAACCGTGACCTACGCTCCAGATATATTAATCAGAACTGACGTCGAGGAGGCGAGTCAAGAGCTCGCCGTCTCGTTTGAGAACGATGAGTTGCTCGCCTTCAACGAAGGTGAGCACCGGCCGATGAAGCTTTGGATGACAAACGCGGGGTGCAAAACTATTGGTGAGATATGGTTGGTAGGTGGCCCAGAGGATCAGATGTGGCTAGAGTCATCAGAAAGCGAGTCTTGTGAGCTTCCTTTAGGACGACACATCCGACCAATCACTCATTTTTGCTAGTATTGGTGGCAGCTGGCTCTACCGAGACTCTACATATCGGCAATAAACTTTCATCGTGGAGCCCCTATGTTGTACCCATCGATAAGGAACTTTGCTCAGGTGACAGCACCATTGTTACTCTTACATGGCGTCCTGGCCATGTTGCATTCCAACAACTTTGCCTGCTTTTCGTATATCGAGAGGTAAATATTATACTCATGTTCTGATCTGCATACTGATCGTCACTCATCCTTAGACTGGAGGTCACGCCTTCCACTGTACACGCGTGACGAGAGCCTATCATGTCAATCCTTCGCTAGAATTATCGGCAACTTTCTCTCCAAGCCCTTCGATTGATAGTACATTTCTTGTTAACCTTGAAGTGTCTAATATGTCTTCGACGTCTATGCGGGTCAAACAGGTTACTGCCATTAGCCATACCTGGGAGTGCCACCACATGGCACCACTCTCATCGTAAGTTCTCAGTGTGGGTTGCTACCGAGGCTAAACAGGACCGATTAGTATACCATTACAACCTGCGCAGCTGGCTAGTATGACATCCAGCGCATCCCCTTTAGATTCATCGGCCTGTTTAGAAGCCACGACCACTTTTGTCTCGAGAACTTTAGGCGATGTTTTAAACGGACGCAAGATTGAACCGGAGGACCCACCACCCTTGGATCTTACGTGCCGCCATACCTCCGCTGTAAGCTGCATTGCTTTCGGACAATCTATTCACTTTCATACGTCTTCCCCAGTCCGACTCCTGTATCTCGGTGCATGACCCCGCTGTCTCGAGTCTCTTCTTGTCAGAAAAGAGGAGGATCATTGCCAACTCCATAGCTCGATCACATCCGCATATTCCGGCTATCACACATCCTCAATTTTTTCCTCTCTTCAACCCCCTTTCTGTGGATTTTTTGGTATTCTGGGAAATACCCTCTGAGCAAAGAACGGGCTTTATCCTACTGTCGGGCCTGAATCTCGGCGCAGGTCATGCTGCTCTTCGAGAGGCTATTGAAAATGTAGAGAATGCGAAAGTCAAGCGGAGCATGTATGCAGAAACCCAGCGCGAGAAGACGGAGATGCTGCAATCGATTCGTGATAGTGAATGGAATGTCGAGATGAATCCTCTAGTTGTCACAATACAACAAGATGTTGTAGAACACGATTTCAGCCTAGGGTGCGTCACGTCCTATCGGCCTAGTCTCCCCTGCTCACTCACATCAGATTCTGTCTTGCCCCTGTTAAATTCTCCTTGAGGAACCATTCACTGAGCCATCCATCCCGCTATGTGATCAAATTTGGTGCGACGAGCGAAGAGGAATTCGAACAATCGCACGTATTTCTCTTAGTTCCATGGTGCTTTTTGCTCATCCGCTTGTAGTGATCTTCTTCCGCCGCGCTATACAGGAAAGCTTACCATTCGAGGCGTACTGTCTCCTTCACAATCGACGACCGTAGAAACGAGACTCTGGGTTGCACGTCCTGGAACATATGCGCTCTCAAGGTGGCAAATCGAAACGATTGTTGGAGAGCCAGGCTCAAGTCATGACCAATCTCCATGGCGTACGAGACACCGCTATGTGCAAGGACCTCCTTCGGAGGATCACCCCTGTATGATAGTAACAGACGTTCGTCGGTAGGGCTCGATGCTTCCATTAAACGTCCATAGCAAGAATATAACCAATGCAATGATACAGCATACAGAAACGAACAATGATTTAGAGTATGACGAACATCCAGCGCTCATTCAGCTTTGGCGGCAGCAGACTCTGCACGTTCCCGTTCCTTCTGTTCTTCTTCTTTCTTTGCGGCGGCAAGGCGTAATTTCTTCACCTTGATGTTGAAGAATGTCTGGTAGAGAAAAGATCAGACCTTGCCAGAACGTAAACAAAAAGGGACCGACTCCAAGAGTAAATTGGATAATGTTGAAGAAGGGAACCCAGAGCTACAACTTTGCCTCAGTTTTGTTACTTTTCGAACATCAGTTCACCTACTTCGACCGGAATGAACTGCTGGGCAATCACCATCGACAAGGGTGAGACGATCCAATTTATCTTTGTAAAAATGATCAAGCGCTGCAATGATACGGCAGAAAACAAGACACACTCGTATGACCGCAAAGAAACCTGCTTTGACTGTACGGATGACGTCCTCAACGGACTTGGCACCATTGATCACAGCCATGGATGCCAGGAAAGCTATTCAAGACGTCAACAGAGTAACATGTATGGGGTCATACGACGGACCAGTGGTCTGGATGGGTGCGATGAGCAAATTGCTCGCCAACAGCTGTCCCAATCTGTACTTGAGACCGACTTTGCCGGCAAACGCTTTCTGCAGGAGGCCCACGAGGAAATGGCCTAGGGGTGCAGACACGAAGCAGCCGTACAACGCCATTTTGAACGCTTTGGCATTGATATGCATGTGCGCGAGTGCTTTGGAGAGTGTTGAGGCATCCTTCGGGGTTGGGTTTGGCGGAAGACCGGCAGCATTCGACCCAATAACCTCCTGGAGGAAAGAAAATGTTGCTGCGATGGCCACAAGTTAGTATGGATGACTGGGCACGGCAAACAGGATATGTCAACCTGACGTTATCGCTTTGGTGCGAAGAGGGTACTTGGCGAGCTGAACAAGATAGAGAGCCAGCAAAGGGTGCGATGGTGCCTTTGGTGAAATCTGTGCACTCATTGTTGGGGATGTGGACGGTGTTCAACCTGAAGCCGAATATCTACCGCTCATCTAACCCAACACCGCCCTCAACGTTCCGTAACCAAGGTGGTTTTGGTCTCAGACACAGGGATCCTGTCAAGCCTCAAAAGTCTATATTGTCTACTATAGAACGACAGAATGGTATGATTTAACGTAGGTCTAGGATCAAAAGTCTAGCGAGACTAGGGCTCTAGAGTCATCATTGACGGCCCTTCATCCATTCTTTGACATAGTCCGCAAAAGAAACCATGCAGATCGTTTGCCAAATGCCAAGACCAATGCGAGGCGTTACTCCCCGGTAGAGGCCCTTGATGCCGTTTTCTTTGTAGATGAAGTTCAAGGTGTTCAACATAGTCAGTTTTTCTGGGCGGTTAGCATTGACAGTCGCCTTTGCCATTGATTGCATCTTGTGACGTGTCAGCTCCACAGAGATGAACTTTGTAGAGACAACATACTTCAACACGGACGACTTCAATGGGTTGGTTCCATGTCGCCAAAGCACCCCCGATTGAAGAGGCAAGTATGCTGTCGGCTGCACTCAATTTCTCCTGTTCACCTTTGCCACGCACTTTCCGGATCATTGTCTCAGCCAGTCGGGCAAAACCCATACTGAAACTCATCAGCTGATGAAACATCAACTTCAAGGAGACAACACACCGTGAACCCCAGTTGGTACATTGACGCACAGCAACTGCGTTGACACCTTTGTTGATACCACGAATACCCTCCTTTCGGTATATGTCCATGAATACTTGGAAGGTTGACCGCTGTACACCACTTGCAGCTTCTTTGTGTCGAGTAATTTCAACAGTCTTCATGCAAGTCGTGAAACCTATCAAGCAAAGGTATCAGTAAACGCTAACGTACTAATGTAGAGTCACGTAAGATGACGAGGTTTGTGAGAGCATGGCAGCGGGCGCTAGCCTTGAGATGTCGTGCGTAACATTGCAGCTCATCGGCAATCCAACAGTAATGTGTTCACTCACCCATAGTTGCATAAGCCTGAGCAATACCACCGCTCATGCCGCCCAAGAGACCAGCTGCAGCCGGGCTGATGCCCATACTCACAACACCAGACTCAATTTCGGAAGCAGTGAAAAGTAAAACGGCGCCTTTTGTAGAGGCCTCTATCCATGCCTACGAAATGTCCGAGGTAAGTGACGGAAAGGCGAGGGAAACACTCGCTGGCGTACCCATGGAATAAGTCCTTGATAGAAACCAGCGACACCACCACGACTCCAGACAGACTTGGTAGCCTGGAGCATTGTCTGCGACCGGTTGGCAGCCATTTGGGTTTTGAGGACCTCCAGAGGCTGTCCTAGAGTCGTCACCTAAGTGAAGGGGTTATTCACATGTAGATAGGCCCCAGACACGTAGCGCAGACTTGCCTCCTGAAACAGTAGGGAAACAAGTGAGAGATTGAAATAGGGAAGAACAAAACAGGCTACTGACGAACTAGTAGTCACAGCGACAGGATAAAGCCGTCAATGTCAGTAGTTTTGTTACCAAGACGGTGCACAATACCATGTTCATGATCGCACCTGTGGGACGAAGTGTCAGAACGAACGCCTCGTTAAACGTCCGGCGGATATGAACATACCGACAGCAATGTTTGACCAGTTGACGCCCTTCTGGCCAGGTTCCTTTTGAATTGCCATCGTGTGCTTGTCGTCGGTGAGGGTAGAAGGAATGAAATGAAAGAGACAAAGAATTGTCGCGATCTAAAATGGGCCAATGCAGGCGAGCTGCTGCCTTTTTAGGAATATCTGAATCACTTGCCATTTATGGAAAACAGCAGCCTCGTCCCAACAACACCCAGTCTGCAGCCCAACAACTATGCTTATTATGCGTCCAAAGTACAGGCCAACTAATTAGAGTCTCCATGCATGCATAACTAAGAGGGTATGTAATGAGAAAATAGAGTATAAAAACCATCCTGTGCCCAAAAAGAGAACTGGGGCTGGGCGACGGGAGAGTAGGTAGAGCTCCGGAATGGATATGAAGAGCCACGAGAAAGAGGGATGGAAACCGCACCGAATCCACGAGGCTAGAGAAAATGAGGGAAGTGTATCTGCCGTTGGGCATTCGATCATGGCGTTGCCGGTTTCAGTGCCTCTAGGTCTGCCTTCAATCTGCAAGAAAACGTGCGAGATGCAGTCAATAAATTAGTTCCAATGGAGACGGTCCGATCAAAAGATGAATGACATATAAAAGATGAATGACGCAAGAAAATGTACAGTAAAGATTGCCATCATGAAGCAACGTAGTTAGATGAAATCAAAGATCACGGCCAGCGCAATCACTACTCCAAACAAGCTCTGCAGTCCAAAAACCTTGACATACCGAGTGATCGAATCTTGGCTTTCCTCTTGTTCTTGCTCGAGATACTGGATTTCCATCGATTTCCGGGCAACATCTTGCTGAACTTCATCCAACCGCGCCTGAAGTGTATCGACCTCCATCCTCACCGCCCTAACAAGGCGATCGTGCTCAGCCTGTAGGTCATGCATTCTCAAATTGTGTGCTTCGTGGACCTTCTGCAACTCGTCCCGTGTTACGGTTGTGGCAGACGCGTGGACAGCGCCATTGCTTCTTGGAGCCACAGCGGGCTCGACAGCAGCTAGATGAGCCTTCAGCGTCGCAATTTCACCCTCCAAATCGGAGAGCGACAATGCTAGCTCGGATTTCTGGGCGGCCACGGTGCTAAGTTCCCCGTCGTGGATGGAACGGAGTCTCATTACTTCCTCCACACGAATGCGCGCCGCCTCCTCAAGCTCCTTGGAATGGTTTGTTGACATCTCTGAGAGAGACTCCTTCGTAACAGCCAAGACATCATTGAGCATGACATTTTCGTCACGGAGGTTGGCAATCTCTTTGGTGAGGCGCTCAATCTCAGTTGCTTGATCGGCATTAGCAGAGGCTGCTATAAAGTTGGCACGAGCGTCCTCGAGCTGTGCTCTCAAGCTCTCATTCTCGGCACGTGAAGTATCCAAGGAAGCCTTCGCCTTGGAGAGGTCATCCTGGGTGGCGCGAAACTCGAGTGATTGACCATTGAGTTTCTTTTCGATGGCACTAACTTGAGAATCGAGGGCAGCTGCATGTTCTGTCTGGAGACCTTTTAAAGTGGACTGATGAGCAGCACGAAGTTGCTCGATGGTTGCCTGGGACTCGGCACGCAGAGCCTGGAGGTCCTGACCATGTGCTTCTCCCGCCTCATTCTGCAATTTGAGTTAGCCTATACAATTGGCCGAAGTGCTTTACTTGCCTTGGCTCGCTCAAACGCCTCTTGAAGAAGTTGATCATATTCAGCCTCCACAGCATCTACCTTGGCACCATACGTCGCCTCCTGGGCCTGTCAGGGTAATTGTTATTGAAGATTTGCACTCATACACAAAGGTCACCCTCACCTCAAGTTCTGCGGCAAGCCGCTTGATTTCCTCTGACAGTTCGATGTGTTTCGAGAGATATGATTGCTCGGCTTCTTCCATCTCCTGTTCGTGTGCTTCAGCGGATGCATGGCCTGCTGCCTTCGTCTCATCGTGGGCAACATGGGCGGCAGCAAGTTCGGTCCTCAACACCTCAACCTCGGAAACAGCCTTGGCAAGATCAGATTTAATGAGGTGAACCGCGTTGGCGTGAAGCAAAGCAGCATCGGCAGCCTTCTGCGTGCTTCCCACGTCCCGAGCTTCGGCATCACGGAGAACTTGCTGCGTGGCGGCAACGGCATCTGTGAGCTCAGCTTCCAACTTTTGGAGATGGTCAAGGGTCCTCTTGTGCTCATCCTCGGCGTTTTCTTGACTCTCCTTGAGCTCCAGAATTTCAACTTCCAGTTCGGAGATCTTGGCTGCGTTCTCTTCTCTTTCCGCTTTCAATTCGCCGATTTGAGCAGCAAGAGCAACTACGTCGGCTGCGCGGTGTTGTAACTCGCTGGACCTCGCTACCGCATCTTGAAGAGCCTTGTTGTGCGCTGCTCTTAAACTGTTCGCTTCTGCGGTAACGGTTTCAACGTCAGCCTTGGCCCTGAGAAAAGCTTCGCGCTCCATCTGCGCAGCTGCCGAAGCCTCAACCGATGACTGATCGCTCGAAGCTCGAAGTGACTCAAAATTCTCCTGGGCAGCTACGATATCCGCACGCAATGTTTCGATCTGCGCCTCAAGGGTCTTGATGTTTTCGGCTTGGCTTGCCATAGACTCGTACGCATTTCTGACCTATAATCCAAATATCAGATAGGAGCGGAATCGAAGGACAAAACTATTACTTCTTCACGGACGGAATCGAGCGTAGCTAGGTCGCGAGAGTGTTCCGCTTGCACCTGTTGTAAACGAGCCTTGAGACCGCCGATATCAGCGTCCGACGATTGTTTGCTGATTTGGAGCTGCTCGATAAATGATGTCTTGGTTCTGACATCAACTACCGCTTCGCTTAGGGTTGCTTCAAGTTGCAAAATCTTGGCCCCGAGAGTAGCTACTGCATCCGACTTTGCGGAAAGGCTCTCATTCGCTTCCCTTAGCTATGCGGCATGTTAGAACATGGATTTACAACATTAGAAATATCATGCCTTTTCTTGTAGATTTTCAAGTGCTTTTCCGTCGTCGCGAACCTCCCGTATGGATGAGATTGACCCCATTGGTCGCATTGTGCGACCTTGCGGAGGCGGCACAGCAGCGGGGGGCAAGCTCTGTCTTGAACTGGAAGGGGTCCTCTTCACGGCCTCCGAGATAACGGCACGAGGGCGAGAAGGTAGGCCGGCAGCGGCGGGGACTGCAGCACTGCCGGTTGCATTGGACTTCATGGACGCAACTGAGCCAACCGGAGAAACAACAGAGGGACGAGAGGTCGCATTTACCTCGGCAGGAGGTTTGGAGGAAGTAGAAGATGCTAGTGAGGCTAGCAATGTTGAAGTTCGAGATTTGGGTGCTGGAGGTGCTCCAGTCGCGGAAGGCGCCCTCGGTGGGAGCATAGATGATCTCCTGCTGGGCGGAGCGGGGCCAGAACCTGACCCTCTAGACGAAGCCATTGTCACAGTCTTGGTTGGATTCGCAGAAGAGGTGGTAGTTGGTTTCTTTGCAGTGGATGGGGAAGCAGTAGCGGTTTTGGAGAGAGGGGAAGAGGGAGATGCGGTAGTGGTCTTGCCTGGAGGAGCTGGTTTGGCATTGCCAGGACCCAACGTGGCCTGTCCAGCACATGGTTAATATGAAGCAGGCGTGGCCACAAAGCACGACCAACGCACCTTCTTGTCTGTCAGCGCGGATGAATTCACCTTGCCGAACACGGACTTTGCAAGCACGGTGGACTTGTCCTTGGTTGCGGGGGTTGTACCTTTGGAAGGGACATCGGCCTTTTTGGACACGTCCGTGGTGGAAGCAGGGAAGACGTTCTCCTGGGCTTCGTGGGGGTCGCCGTCTGCATCTTCAACTATTCCGTCGAGCCTGGGCTGAGCTTCGGCGTTATCTTGTGGAATTTCCGGTTCAACCTTTTGATCTACCACGTCAGAAGCCTCGTGTTCCCCGCGAGTGTCAAACGCCGGGTCCTGAGACGCGGGGACGGTTTCAAGGGATGTTACAGAAATCGAGTCAACGTCGGCCATGATCACTGAAGATGATCGCGGACAGAACGAGTGGAAGGGGATCTCAAGAAAAAACAAGAAAAAAAGACTGCCGCTAGCCGGACTCACGACACCTCTATATCCATGATTTCACACATATATAAACATGGAAAAACTAGCGTTACTTCAAATCCGCATACAGGTTCAGCGCATTCAGTGCAGGCTCATCGAGCGACTTGTGGTTGTATGACAGAACAGAAACCTGTTCAAATGCTGTTAGCCACCGACTGCGTGCTGCACAAGAGCGTCTCACTCCTCCAGGTTCGACATTAAAGTGTGTTCCTGCACCAAAGTCAGCCCAGCCCAGCCAACTCATGTCGATGTGGGTGATCATACCAACTGCCAGGTCAAAGTTGTTCCATCGCGAAATAAACACGCGATTAAAGTGCCCGTGAGCGACGACAAGGACGTCACGGGCACCTTTACCTTCCTCAAAATACTGGCGGTGGTACTCGCGAACCTGTGTGATAGTCTCAGTCAGAAATCAAGGCTGATCTACAAGTCTGCTTGACCTTGGCGATCACGCCATCCACTCGAGAACGCATATCGTCCACACTCTCACCCCCGGGGCAACTAACGATCAGGTTATGCGGTATTTCCGCGGGTCTCATCGGAATACGTACCCATCCCTCCAGATGTCCCAGCCCGGTTGCCTATCGAGAATATCCTCCTTGAAGAGCCCTTCGTAATCACCATAGTCCCATTCGCGCACTTCTTCAGTTATGACATGATCAGGGAACTTTGGCAAGTGTTCAAACAAGAGATGGAACGTCTTGTGGGCACGTTGTCGTGGTGAGATGAAAGCAACACCGAGGTTTCTTGGGTCAAGAGCTCCTGCGAATCGGGTTAGTGACCTGTCGGTCGGTCGTTTCAGGATGATGCTGACGGCCTTCCCCGACTAGAAGTGGTGCTTTCTCCTTGACTTGCAGTTCGCCACGAGCCGTCAGGGGGATGTCAGTCCTCCCCGTCTAGGATCGATGAATCTCAGTGCGAGGTGGAGATGGTCATGTATTCGCTTACATGACGTCTAAGTATTCGGCAGACAAGGGTCAGAGATAAGGAAGGAGAGCAGCTGAGGAGGGCTCACCCGTTCAGCGACCACTCAGTCTCACCTGCGGCGTTGTCAACGTTGTTGTTCGTGGATGTATATAAGTAAACTGACCGTGTCGGACAAGAAATATCCTGGGGGTGGTTGAATGGCTCATTGAATAGGACGTGGTAATTGTAAACCAATCTTGTCACCGACTCCGACCATGTTTGACGAGTGTAAGTCGTCCCAGTAAACAACGACTACACCTTTTCACCAACCTTTCTAGTTGTCGAGCACGCAGCACCGTCCGGCCATGCACGCTCTCCACTGCCCCACGTCCAGTACGAAGGCTTTGAACCTTCTCCGTACGACGACCAACTAGCAGGTCCAGATCACTCTACGTCTGTCAGTGTCCTGCTCTCTTTCCTTCCAAACAACTAATCCCAGCTCAGATGGATGCACAGTTCCCGAATTCCTTCCCCGCGGATGCACCCATCTTCGACCTCGGCAGAGTACAATATACACTTCCTGCTCCACTCGTTTCTCTCGCCGTCTCCTTCGACGTCCTAGCCATGGCGCTGTCTTCAAACCTCATCATTCTCATCGAGCTCTCCCACGCAGAACAGGTGCTTCAGATTCCCATTCCCCGCAAGCCTACCGAGATGTCTATACACAAGATATTCCTTGACCCTTCAGGTCGACATCTTGTCATCACGTCCCACCAAGGAGAAAACTGGTATCTATACCGCGGATGGAAGAAACCAAGGCCATTGAAATCTTTCAATAAACTGGTCATCGAGAGCATTGCATGGAATAAAGCAGCATTGCTCTCGTCATCGCACTCCCTATCAACCAAGGAATTCTTATTTGGAACGCGTAGTGGTGGTATTTTCGAAGCAGTCCTAGATGCAGGAGAGGATCTTTTCAAGTCACAAGAACGTTATTTGCAACTGCTCTTCTCATTGCCCGAAAAAGCACCAATAACGGGCATCAAATATGAACTCTTCCCTCCGCCTGATCAAAGAAACGCGATAGTGATTGTGACCACACCCTCGCGCATCTACCAATTCACTGGAACACCGGACCGGCGCTCAGATGACGGAGGTCGCCTCTTTTCCTCCTTGTTCGCTGTCTACCGAGAAACAGCGCCGAGTAAGTCTCCGAATTATTTCATGATGTTCTCGACTGAGACGACGAAGAGATATCTGAACTGCCTGGAGACTTGCAATATTCGGAGCTGCATTTCTTCACGCCGAATTCGGATCAGGCTCTCTCATTGCCCAAGACTCTTGCTTGGATGACAGGTTAGTGTTCCCTGAGGTCAACACTATTTTGTTTATAAATGCCGTCTGGTTCAGCACCTGGGATTTATCATGGGACTCTCAACTTTGACCCGAATTCGGACGATCATGTTGATTCGACGCAACTCCTCCCCTACCCTCCCCTGC
>JBBPQT010000148.1:0-26953 GCA_038092715.1 Boletus smithii | reverse complement strand
CCTTTGGTCACGCAGGCGTATCCAGCTGCAGCCACGTCACCACTCTCTTCCACATTGTTGGGTGTAGCATTGACCGCTTTCCTGTTCTTGACAGTGATTGGCTTCCGCCTCCGCCGGACAAATATTGTAGAATCTTCGATGCTCTCTTTGTTCCTCGCCTACAATATTTGGCTTTGTGGCTTTGATCAGACATCATTCTCGGATCCCGCATCTTCATAGTATGTCACACCTATCGCACCTCTCATCTGCCATGTACTGAAGTAACGCCTACAGCGCACCGCTTTTATCTAATATCCTTCCCCATCTTCAAACACTCGTCAACTTCACTACGAATACCCTCCCAAAGCCAGTGCTGGTCGCACTATTTTACCGATTGACCATTCTCCAGTTTGCTTCGCGCATACTCCCTACGATTGGTGCAGATGCTTGGGAGTCAGATGACTCAACAAATGATGGTTGGGATGGCAGACCTGTATGACCTCGGAACCCAAGTTCGTATGTACGACTGACTGTTGGAATTCCTTACAGACATCAACATTGACGCGTTTCCTGCTGACATACCGACAACTGATATTTGTCATGGTGTACTCCCATCTGCTGCGTGCGTTTCTCAATCGCTCTTTATCCCGAGGCTAATGCTTCGAACATGTCTGCAGTTTTGGACCCTGCATCCCAAGTTTGGTGGCGTTGGGCAAATGTCATGTTTACCCTCCTTCTATGGTCTGTAGAGCTCGTCGTTAGCCCAGACGGTGATGACGTGAGCACAAAGTGGAAAGTGGAGTAAAATGTCCAGACAGTACCCTATGGACAATGTCACCAAGTCTCTAAACAACGCGCATCTTTCTGGATCAGCAGTTATTTGCTTTCCATTCCGCTCCTTCCTCCTTCACCCCTTCATAGTACTCCCTTTTCCAGATCTGTGCCTTCTCCTTCACGTCCTCGAGTATCCGTTCGCATGCTGCGAAAGCTTCCTTCCGATGCGGCGATGATACTGCAACGACTATTGATGGCTCGCCCACTGGAACGGTTCCTAGGCGGTGATGGACGGTGCATGATATCAGAGGAGGAACGTTATGAAGCGGTGGTTGGTATGTCGATATAACTGCTTTACGAGCATCCTGGAGGATTTGCACCATGGTTTTAATGGCCAGCTTGCTGTAAGCTTGATATTCCAAGCGTGTCACCGCCTTGCCTGTGGGGTTGTTTACATGGTATATCAATGACGAGGTCCATAGCATGTGCCGTGCAGTGGTAATACCTTTGAAGGAGTTGCGAGTTGTACCAATGAAGGCGGCTGTTGCACCAGCGCTCTCATCCCTAACTGAACGCATGATTCCGTCTACGTCGAGGGGCTCGTAGGTCAAGACACACGTGCCACCCTCCCAGTTTTCTCTCGCTGCCGTTGAAGTGTTCGGGTAGGCCATCGTTGGAGCAAGGCAAGTGGTAAAATCTATCCACCAAAGCCATCAGAACGTCCGCCGTGACCATCACGGCATCTCAACTAGAGTTACCACTCACTACAGTACTACATGTTTGCGACGGGCCATCGTGCGCGTATTTCTTTCGGGAGCGTCTCTCGATTAACTCGTCGTCGTCGTCTCTCTCTTACACACCGCTCGCTATCGCATGGTGTTCCCATTGACGTGCACCCAGAAGTCGAGGATGCATTGGCAAATGGTCGTCCAGTGGTAGCACTGGAGTCCACGATAATCACCCATGGAATGCCGTATCCCACCTCCCTAGAGATGGCACAGTCAGTGGAGAACATTGTCAGGTCCACCGGGAGTATCCCTGCCACAATAGGCCTCATCGAAGGTCGTGTCAAAATCGGTCTCCAACCCACCGAGCTAGTCCGCCTTGCGAGTCGGAGTACAGATCCTGTGAAGTTGTCCAGGAGGGATATCGCTGCCGCTATAGCATCAAGGAAAGATGGTGGTACTACATGCAGCTCAACGCTGATATTTGCTGCGCTGGCGGGCATCAAGGCATGATTCTTGGTGTCAGATTCGAGTACTTTTGGCTCACCACACTATCAGATATTTGCTACTGGAGGGTGAGAAGCATACAACGCAATTGATTATACTCCACTCATGTATTCACAGCATTGGCGGAGTGCATCGCGGGGGGGAGAAAAGTACGTGTCATCCCGCGTTTTCCTCTGGAATCGACTGAGTTGAGGATTCCGACAGCAATGGATATTTCAGCTGATTTACACGAACTTGCTCGCTGTCCCGTGGGTTTAGTCTCAGCTGGGGTCAAGTCGATTTTGGATATAGGAAAGTAAGTCAAAATATCTTCAGACTGTTTGTTTCGAGGGTTGATATCCATTCACAGGACGCTCGAGTATCTCGTGCGTTGCGTGCTCAGATTTCTTTTCGGATGTTTACTCAGGGGTAGGAAACCATTGGAGTACCCGTGATATCATACGCCGAGTCCAATGATTTCCCTGCATTCTACTCCCGCAAAAGTGGTTTCAAGGTTTGTCTAAGGGTCATCAATATGATTACGATGCTAAGAAAGGGTTTGCAGTCCCCTTGGAGAGTTGATGACCCAGAGGCTGCTGCCAGGATTCTTTGTAAGGATATCATTTGATCCTAGCCAACTATCTCGTAACTGCGAACCGACAGACATACAAAGGCAGCTTGGCATGTCGAATGGTGCTCTGTTTGCTGCCCCTATTCCGGAGAAGCACGAAGCCCATGGTGTTGTGTTGCAAGAAGCCATTGAAACTGCTCTACGGGAGTCAGAAGAAACGGGCGTATCAAAGTCGGGGAAGGAGGTAACACCATGGCTTCTTAAGCGGGTCGGCGAGCTTACTAGTGGCAAGTCCCTGGAAAGCAGTAAGCAAAGTATTGTATGTCTTTCTTAGCTTGACATTCATTGTTGGTCGTAGATGTCGCTCTAGTTCAAAACACTGCCCTTATCGGTGAGTGAGCCAACGGACTTCTTGCACTGTAACATATGCTATGGCATATTAGGTGGACAAATCGCTGTGGAATATGCCAAGATTGCAGGTGAACACCAGAATGGGAAACATGTGAGTTGCATACCGAACCAACTCACCATCATAATTGACGCTGGCACCCAGCATTTTTACGGTGATTTCCCCACGAATTCTTCCTCCCAGATCATCCAGAACCCCAAGCCGGTTGAATATGGCTCTGGGAGTGCAGCAACAAGGGATGCAATTTCCAGTGTGCAGAACGCGACAGTTGTTGTCGTGGGGTGCGCCGCTGTGGACGTTACCTCACAAGCCGAGGCACTTATCGGGCCTGATCAAAAGAGCACCTACCCCGGGAAGGTGTCTGTATCGCTGGGTGGTGTTGCTCGCAACATTGCCGAGGCAACCCACAGAGTCATGTCTGGATCAACTAGAACTGATGCTGCGCCATTGCTTGTCGCACCAATCGGCGACGATGAATTTGGCAAATTGATCAGTGCCATGACCCAGTCACTCGGAATGCGAATGGATGGACTAGTGTCCATTGAAGGTCATCGGAGTGCTGTTTGCAATCTACTTCTTGATTCACACGGCGAACTACAATGCGGTGTTTCTGATATGGATCTTCCGCACGCATGGGAAGCAGACCAGGTAGGTATGACTTCCATCGAACATTCGTGGTTTGCCACTGAGATGTCTCAGATACTTGCCATTCTTCGAGATCAACATCCTCGACTTCTTGCCCTCGACGGCAATATTTCCTCGGATGTGCTTACCGCTCTCGTGACAGAGAGTTTGAAGATGGATATTCAAAGTACGTTGTTTAGTTTTCAAATGTCCTTTTAATGACCTACTTCTGTTCAGCATTCTTGTAGGTCACCTTCATTTACTCTCCTCTCTTGCTGACCAAAATTAGTGAGCCAACTTCAGTCGTCAAGGCCCTGCGCATTTTTCCCGCCATAGCCGCAAACCTTGCAAATTCCACCCGATCAGTGATATCATTCGTCTCACCGAATTTGATAGAACTTGCCCAGATGTATCAGGATGCCCGCAACACTTTCAACCTGATGTCCCACGAGCGTTGGTGGAGCATGATCGATAACTTCAGGTTGGGATCCCCGTTCCGTGTTGACTTGGCTCAGCTTGCGAAGAGACAGGTCTCCGACACAGCATCAGATCTAGGCACGTTGTCGTTCATAGCCGATAGGGGCACCGTCCAAATGGCTGTCAACCTCCTACCTTTCTTCCAGCACATCGTGATTAAGTGTGGAAAGCTTGGTGTGCTGGTCGTAATGCGGGCCGACCGAGCAGAAGCAAGTGCTTGGGCGGCGCAACGCAGCAACCCGCGCTGTCGATATATCATTGCTCAGTCCCCGACATCGGACGAGATGGTCGTTATTCAGCACTTCCCCCCTCTACAGGCAACGCAGAATGTGGCGTTTAACTCCACCGGAGCCGGAGATTCGCTTGTTGGAGCGTTACTGGCTGTTCTCGCTCGGGACCCTCATGCATTCAATAGTCCACCAACTTTATCGAGGGCTTTAGATATTGCTCAGCAAGCAGCGATTCTGACTTTGCAGAGTCCGCACGCGGTGTCCCAATTGTTATCTTCGTTGAAACCGGCATAGCTACACTATGGCACCATTATCTAGTTTCTATAACATATCATTGTTGATCCAGAGGTCCAGCTCGCACTGTGCTGCGTGCTATCCGTAGTCTCTCTTTCTCGGCAAGTTGTAATGCTTTGCGGTCCTCCTTCGCCTTTTTCTCATAATACGCCTGGGTGATCGTTAGGCCTAGACAGATTTAAGGAATAGAAAGGGCATACTTGAGCTCCATGCTTCAGGCGTGTGATGATGTTCGCAGCATCCCCTTTGGTAAGCTTCTCCGTGGCCTCTGCAACGCTTGCCCGATCCACCGCGCGCTTCCCTCTCCTCTTCTTGATAAATGCCTTCTGGCTTTCTGTGGCCGGGGCTTGCCGCCACCTGGCACTCCGAAGTAAACTGTTCCAAGTCAGCAACTACGTAGAATGTCCACATGAATCCATACCCCAGAGCTAGTGGCCCACGGAGGACCTTCTGAACGGCATATGTATCGCAGGCCCTGAGCGCGTCAGACAGCGTGTCTGCAGTCGATATCAACCGTTTCCGCATGAAAGGAGATACCTTCAACTGTCTGGCGGACGAAAAATGCATAGTCGCCTCGGTGTATGTGGCACTGAAGCACGCTGCATTTTCGATAAGTGTTTTTGGCCCCAATTTTGTGTATTGTGCATTCACCTTCACCTTCAGGATTAGGTTCAATTCGTATATAACCCTTCCCAAGGCATTCGAGAACATGGATATTAGAACCACACCCAACCCATGCGTTTGGACTCAGCCTCGAAATGTGAGGCGCGCCGGAAAAGCTGTCGACCATCGCGAAGGGATCATCATAGTCGATATAAGTAACAAAAGTTGGCTCAGGTATGGCACCGTAGCAATCTGATTTGACTGGGACATTGTTCGGGTTACAAGAGCCGATAGATTCCGCTCTAGCTCTCAAGTCGGTGATGGTAGCATCTGTCTCGACGATGAGCATCTGATAATCAATTATGGGCTAAGAATACTAACCATCAACGATTTCACTAGGATCCAGGCCAAGCAGGGTTGGTATCGAGACAACACCAGAAACACGAGAGGTCGAGTCCACAAAGTCAATGATGCGACAATCAAGTTTTCTACTTGCAGGAGATTGTCGCATGCCTCTGCCAATCTGCAGCAGGGGGTAAAGAATCTATATAAAGTAAAAGGCACGCGGAGCGTACCATCTGTGCGTAAAGATTGCGAGATCGTGTAGGACGGCAGATAACAATGCAATCAATGTTCGGGATGTCCGCGCCTTCCGTCAAAATTGCTGTTTGATTGTATAGTATTCCACTGAATCATCGACGCAGAACTTCGTGCTACGTACCACAATTAACCAGAACAGGATAGCGTCCAGCCTTAAACTCTGTGATCAGTGTTCGCCGCTCACTTGCTGGTGTATTGGAGTGTAGGTGACGAGCATCAATTCCGAACTCTCGAAAAACCTTTGTGAGCTGTATAACGTGGGCGACATTGACGCAAAACACCAGGGTCGACTTGCGGTCAGCTGCCGCGGATGAAACGCTGAAATAAGTGGATACTGTCTGTTCTGGCGTTCAGAATACGTACACGCGCGGTCCAGCCATGCCTGCACGACGAGGTTATTAATGGTCTCGGTGTTGATGATCTGAGCGAGACCGGAAGGATTGAAGTCTCCAGTCCTGGAGTTGAGAGTGACACCTTTCAAATCGATGGTAGCTTTAACAGAGGTGAATCGCACATCGCATAACCTGTGGTCAGTTTACGATTGACTTCCACGCATAAGGTGCAGATAAGCTTGCCATTGCTCTTTGATCATGTCAAGGAAATCACGGTGGTAAACAATTTTCTCGAACACTGAACCAAGTGCAAGGCCGTCGTGACGGCTGAATGTGGCTGAGAACCCAATGATTGGGATGGAATACGATATGGAAGGAGGCACGAAGTGTGGATCGGGATTCTTGATGTCAGCATTAAAATGGGATAGTATTCGACGATAGCTAGGAAGTCACATTGACATAGCGTGCTTGTGTCAGATGCGAGATGCTTACGAAGGGGCTGCGGCATGGTGTGCCTCATCTACGATGATTGCTTTCAAGTTTTCTGGTCGGAATTTAGCTAGTCGTTGGGGCTGGAGTAGTGTCTGGTACGTCGCCACAGTCCTGTATACATATGTCTTACTAGTGAGGGCTCAGATATCCAATGATCATACACGGGACTCACACATCTGCTCGTCCGCTTGCTCGATGGTTGACGCCTTGTTCGAGCTCGACTTTCCAATGAGGGTGTGTTTGTTCTGCTTGAGCGGCTGCTTGACGTGCAAGCTCGACGCTATTGACAATAATCAAGGAATTAGAGGCCTGAGACGGTTTCGAAGAAGGGATTTGGGAAAGGAGTGTAGTGAAGACTGTCGTTTTGCCTGCACCTGTCGGTAGAGAAACCCCGATGCGAGTGTTACCAGCACGCAGCGCGGCATGGCATGCATCGAGACAGGATTGCTGGTATGGTCGTAGGACGAACTGGGCCGACTTGGTGAGGCCGCGTCGCCAGTGATGTAGAACGCGATGCTTGCTACATTTCACGGGCATCGGTGCACAAGACATGACGGACATCGAATGCATTCGTTGGTACTAGTGTGAGAGCATCAACTGTCCATACTCAGATGCCAATGGCAGAGGAATAGTGGAATAAGAAACAAGTCTATGGAGATATATGGTGGCGCAAGACAAAAGGAGAGGACAGAGCCAAGGCCCCAAGGACATGCAACATAATCATCTAGCCAGATCCACCAGAGTAAACCTTGCCAAACATGATCTGCTGGAGCTTGTCGTATAGCGACAAAACACCTGCACCAGCAACACCACGGAGAATGTTGGCACCGGCACCCTTGAACAATGATTTGGTACCCTCCTTGGCAACGATTTGTGATCCGGCATCAAACATCGACTTGTAGTGAACACCAGCGCCGGAAGTCATCATCATGCGACGACTGAAGAACAAGTCAGGAACACGCAAATCAATCGATCAGGATCACTAACCGGATAGTATCCAGGGGATACGACGCAAGACCGGCACCAATTGTAACACCCCAACCAAGAAAGAATGACGCCAAGAACGATCCCTCCAAGGCACCCACAAGGACGACAGGTTCTGCAGGGAGCGTCAATACTAATGGACCACTGGTGGACACGTGACATACTGAGCGAATCGTAAACCCCGAAATAGAGACCACGGTAGACAATGATACCAACAACCGAGGGGACAAAGCCACGGTACAGACCCGCAATACCATCAGATGCAAGCGTCTTCTTGTAGACATCGACAAGACCGTTGAACTGACGTGCTCCACCACCTTTCGCAGACTTGGCATCGTTGGCAAGTCGGGTACGGGCGTAATCGAGAGAGTACACGAAGAGGAGCGATGAGGCACCAGCAGCACCACCAGAGGCAACGTTACCAGCGAACCATCTCCAGTAACCCTCCGACTTCTTGAAGCCGAAAAGTGACTTGAAGTAGTCCTCTGCAAGTCAATGATCAGACGCTGAAAAAAGCACGGATTGGATAGGCGTACTGAAGGCAAAGTTCAAAGCCTGCGTAGGGAAGTAACGAATCACGTTCGCGGTGTTTCCACGCCATAGCGAGACGAGGCCCTCTTCCTTGTATGTGCGACTGAAAGCATCGTTGATACCCTTGTATGGTGTGGAAAGACGACCTTGCTTGATCTGAGAGCCAAGTGAGCTGGATAGAAGGCACAGCATGGGCAACGCACCATCTCATCCTGGTTTTGCACCAACAACTTGATTCGCTCAATGGGTGCGGCGGACGTCTTAGCGACGGCCTACACATCGGATAATGAGGACGAGGTCAAACAAGAAAAAAAGTGAAAAAAAAGATGCATACAGCTGAGACACCACCCATGAGGAAATCAACTATAGAGGGAGGATGAGGCCAGAGACCACGACGAGGAAAGAGAGAGACGAACTCATGAAGTCCTGAGGAGACTTGACCCTTTTCACGTCGGCCATTTTTTGAGAAGCTGAGTGGAGAAGGACGAAGATGGAAAACGAGAATGAGTGTGGACCAGAAAAGTTTCGCGCTTTTGACAGCCTGCGGAAATTCCCGGAACGATGACACTCTCACGCTCTCGACCGATGCGATTCATGCCCGTGACCATGATTGCGTAATAATTCAGCAACGCCAATTAATACTGCCCAGTATTATATGTAAGGTGCGGGTTACCATAAATACTGCTACATACATCCTTGTCCATTCCTCTCCCCCGGATTACGGCCAAACACCAGAACGTGATACAGATCCACCAGGATGAGAACCGTAGTTATAACTCCCACCGTATTGCTCATAACCGCTGCGGCGATTCTCCCCTGTTGCTGTTGTTCCGACCGGCGAGGTATATCCCCCACCTCCTTGCGCTACGTACGTTGTCGGAGGGAGACGCAATAGGGGCAACTGCGACCCAGCGTACGCTGTCTGGGGAAGCTGCCCCACAGCCCCACAATGGATGGATGATCGTGCAGCACCACCTACAGGGGAGATAGGTGGAAGCGTACTAGGAACCGACTGTGCGTTGGTGGTGACGACATCCACCCGCGACTTCTTCCAGATCTGTTCCGTGGGTGAGGGCGCGCCTGACGGTGCTTTCCGCTTCTCCACCGAAGGCCGTAGAGGTTGCGGCTGTGGCTGCGATGAGGACTGCGACCTCATCTGTTCATCCTCAGAGTCAGCAGTAAGGTCAATCACGTCTTCTTGGTGAGATTCTTCTGCATGCGGCACTGTACGTAGAGGAACTGGTTTGGGAACCGAACTCGACCCAACGCTGTACGAGATCGACAGCTCGCGTTTGACTCGGCCTTCGTCCTCGTCATCTGAATCTAAAACAAGTATCTCAACTTGTTTCTTCGCGTGAGCTTTCGCATCCGCTTCTTCATCTACAGATGCCGGAGATGATTCACGAAGTGGTGAATAGTGATGCGATGCGACAACAGGATGGGTTGCCCGCCATTCGGGAGATCCAAACTTGTCATCACTCGTATGCCATTGGCCATCATTTTCGACCACGACATCATCGACATCTTCTGAAGTTTCCTTCAAAATTTGGTCAAAGTACCTGAGAAAACAATAACAACATTAGGAGTGATCATCCGGCAATACAAATGCGTACCCATCGATAATTAAATCATCGGGATTCAGAACCTTCTCGCACACCGGACAAAGCCAAGTAGTCGTTTGCTCCATACAAGAAAACCACGATGTCGCATCAAAGCACTGTGGGTGAACACATAGCGTCGACCTACACGGTGTCTGAACTCGCATGAAGCTCAGCTGTGAAAATAATAATAATAATCCCATACGACGATGCTTGTTAACTCAACATACCGGGCACTTCAATGACATCTTCTGTGGACCCGCAACTATTTCGTCGTCGTCACTCAACGGCTTGAGCACTATTACAAGAGATAAGCTTGGTGAACAGAAAAAAAAGAAGAGTAACCCACTTTTCGCTAGAATGTCCTGATTACTACGGTATTTGCCCTTCTTCAACCTATCCACTAGTTGCACAACTGTGGTCACTTCGACAAGAAATACTGTCATGTAGAATTTCTTCGGCATGTCAGCAGGCGATCTTGCCTTGTGTAAGACCACCTACTTTGGGCTGAACGGGTTGCTGGCTGTTCACATATACCATTTCAACGCGGTTTTGACCGTTCATTCGCACCAGTCTGCCAAGGTCAGCCGGTGGCGCAGTACCAGGCTTCTTCTTGAGCCCCTTCAAATTAGCCTGGAGTGCCGTCCCATTCACTCGCACTTCACACGTCGGTGGGAATTCAATGGGGCAAGGGCCGGCAGGTGGCCTAAAAACCGTTGGGCTCGGGCTATAAAAGGTAGAAGTAGTGCAATACAACCGAAGCTGATACTTGGTGCTGCGGATGATAATGAGGGTGTGATTGTTCTATACACACATGTCAACATACCTGGTAGAATTCAAGTTCATAGTTTGTTCGCTGTTGAGAGTGAAGGTGAGACTTTGTTGCTTTCGGTCAGTCGAGCTTGTCGACTCTGTTTGATGATCAATGAAATGAGAGGCGCAACGACCGTGGACCGAACCTGGACACTCCACGATTCCAGACACCGACTGATCGATGCGGAAGAATGGGGATGGTTTGAAGCGCATAGCTGAAAGCTGCTCAGTAAAAGTGGTGTGAAGGCAGTATCGTATCTTACCAGGTTTGGATATACCTGCAACTGCTGCAGCGCTTACTGGTGGGGGTGGCGCCCGCGGTGGTGCGTAAGGATCATAACGGCCAGTCGAGGTCGCAGGGAATATCGACGTAGAACCGTATGATGCGGGGGTCATTGTCTGGACGGGCTGGACTCCCGCCGATCCCGTTGACCGACTTTGAGAATACCTAGAAAGTGGGCTATCAACAACGTGCTCGCGGCGCGGGGAACAAGATATCGATGGAATGCAAAACCACTAAACAATACGATGCCACGCGTCCGAAGAGTGCATACTGGCTTAGGCAGACAAAGCTGATAATCCTTGACTCACACTCCGGAAGTACGGACCTGATAGAGGATGGCTTGAGCTTTGGTCCATTTCTCTATGTTATTAGACTGTCTCCAGGCATCCATTTGATAGACGATTCTATCAATCAAATCCTGCTTCTTTCCCGCCTTGACAAAAACGGTTTGACACTGATCATTGAAGCCAGTCAAGATTTGCTTGAGTTTATCGACGGTGTTATGCTTGACAGTATGGCGCAAATTCTAGGAGGGATTAAATGACGCAGATACACGATGACTATAACTTACTTCAAAGTCAGTCCAGGCATTGTTCGATGCCATCAGATTGAAATATCACCGTGAACAACCGGAGGTGAACACGACCACGAGAGTGGGTAACGGTCGAAGGAACTTGGGCCTTTTCGCGAGGTGACCAAGTTACTTTCAGGCGTCACTATACACAAGAGTAAACAAAGTCTTGAGACACTTGGTCACGTGCAGATCATCTTGCCTGATCATCTTGCCTCCTGACCGTCACCATGTCCGACGATGAGTACGACAAGCTCTCAAAGGAAGAGAGGGAAGCCAAGGACAAGGCTGACATAGAGAATGAAACTTCCGAACAGGCTGGTAGGATGTGCCTTAACGGATCCGTAGTTGTGTGTCTGATGGTACCCCCTGTAACCTAGCTCTTCCATATACCTGGAGGCAGGAGTTAGGCGATGTCGACATCGTTGTTCCCGTACCAAAGGGGACGCGCGCCAGGGAACTTGCAATTGTCATTCAGAAGAAGAAGCTCAGCGTCGGGCTTAAAGGGAAAGATAAGATCCTGGACGGTGAGCTCTGCAAGGAAATAAAAGTCGAGGATAGCACTTGGACATTGGGTAAGAAACCATATGTCGCTTTGTGTTACATCTTACCATCATATCAGAGGATCTGGAGTCCGTCCTGATCCATCTTGAGAAAGTCAACTCACAACAGTGGTGGGAGAATGTTCTGACCCATCACCCGAAGATCGACACTCGGAAGATTCAGCCGGAGAATAGTAAGTTGAGCGATCTCGACGGTGAAACCAGGTACGTGATACGACACGCTTATCATATCTAAATTTGACGCTCTTGCAGGGGGATGGTCGAAAAAATGATGGTATGATTTACGTTGGAAGGTTCCTACTCTATCTAATGCTCGTATCGTCAAGTTTGATAATCAACAGAAGGTATCGCATCCGTTGTTGTTTACCACACAGACTCAGCCACTTTCTTGTAGCAAATTGGCAAGCCCACTTCGGACGAGTTAAAGAAAATGGAGGTACGGACAATCATGTCTTACTTATCAAGTATTTTCACTATTTTGCTTAGGCACTGCAGAAGTTCCAAGCTGCTCATCCGGAGCTCGACTTTTCCAACGCAAAGATCTCATAATTGGGGTTCGTGGAAAGACATAAAGGACCTTCTTTATATGCACACACTCAGAGCACGGGTATTCATACAAAATGACGCCTGAATTTAGTCTACTGCGTTCGTCCAGATCCATATTTGCCCATTGTCACCCAGCGCCACAAGTGACAACCCATGACAGCCGAGTGCGACAGCCTGCAGGCTGTACTCACCTCTCGGGATGTTAATCTCCTGTTCCCCGAGAGGCGGCGAAGAAAAGGCGGTCCTCCGGGATACGATCGGTGCAACGACAGGCTCTTCCTCATCTCCTTCCTCATCCAGATGCAAGCGGCTCAGATTGGTAATCTCATCTCCATCATTTTCGTCAAGTGGAAAGGGGGGCCGTTGTCGCGGTTGAAAATCAGCTACATTGTGAAGTCGTACTCGATCAGGGAGTGTGACGGCGATCACGTAGTTATTTTTGAGGGTGTATGCGATATGAAGGTGGCGCGTAAGTTGGGATATGGGTGCAACCGATAATAATTTGAATGAAGCTTGTGGAAACAACATTTCAGGGTTTGGTAGCCATGCCCAGAATAAAAACGCTCACAGCTTTCCTGATAATCCTGCAGAGAACGTTCAGTTATCCACTGCTACAATGACGCGGAACATACCGATGCACAACCCCTCATCACCTTTGATGGCTTCTGCTGGTTCGGCGGGAAGAAACGATCAAACCCAAGCCAGCGCCAAATCGCGATTGTTCCGTCCTCAAAATATACATTCTCCTTCTGTCCGTTCCAGCGCATCAAAGCTGGCGCGCTGTGCGTTGCGAGGACGTCTAGGCTCAACCTGCTTACGATATCGACACTGCTCTCCATCTGGTTGGGGTGTTAACAACTTACCAATTTACTGACATGATCCTCGCCTGATGTATGCGGGTTGAGCTGAAGAGGGGCTTATCTTCACGAGCTACCTCTTCGAAGGACATCTTTGGTAAACACCAGATTTTGACAGCCCTATCGAGCTAAAATGAAAATTTAGATGAGTAGATCGTCGAGGAAGATTTACCCACTCCACAGGTTGCCAACAACGGATAGGTGGGGTGGAATGACTGAGCTGTGGTGAGCCCAGACAATCTAGTCTTCGAATACACCTACGGCATTTAGTACTGCAGCAGTATGCCCACCAGATGGCCCACCACATAGGATGGCCACACAACGACCAACCCCAACGCCTTCGGGTTCACTCGATTGTAAACCGTGTGGAGCGCCACCGAGACTAGGGAACGTGGAAGGGGGCCAGTGTGGGTTGTTGGGAGAGTCGCGCGGTGTCATCGTCAGATCATATAGTCTCGCCGAAAAGTCCCTCGAACATGTGCAAATCAGATATGGGAAAGAAGGATGGACCGCAATCGCAGTGATTTCCTAACCCAATTGGTCAAGGAACGCAAACTGTTTCGCGAGCCCACTGGACATCTTACCCCACCGTGACCCCTAAGCTTCCCAACTATGTTTTTTTGTTTAGCGTCGAGTACGTAGAGCATACGGCCTCGCGAACACACTATCAAAGGGTCGAGAGGAGCCTCGTTCGATAAGGCCCATGTCACTGCACGAAATGGATCCTGCGAGGATGAGATGTCAACCGAGCCATTTCCAACCATCGCTGAATACAAACTTGAGCGCCGTCCTGAGTGACTTTGACGCAAAAGCCACCGCTTGGATGGGTGGGAGAAACAACCGCGACAGCGTCGGATCCACCAACAACCATGGTGCCTGACCAATGGTCTGTCATCACCCTCCAACGCTCCTGTAGCTCAGGTTCCAACTCTCCGGCCCAGAGTGTCTGTAGGGACAGCGCATCCCAAGGGAAGAGGGCGATCGAGTGAGCCGAACCTAGGAAAGTAAGCTACTCCAACATTCAGGCCGATGCTGCAAAAAAAATGCGGGGGATACAGACATCGATGGTCTTGCTGAGCTTGAACGGGGTCATGGTAGGATTCGACCGAAAATGGAAAGAAGGAGTGTAACGACCAAACTCGAGTCCGAGCTTTCTCCATCACTCACATGCCCACTGGAGCACCCTCCGAGCCCGTTCAGGGCGCATATGAACCAAAGGCACCTCTCTCTCGCGCAACCACAGCGGGTCTTCAGGCAGGTGCAGTCGGGGCATTCGTCAGCGCAGTGCAGAATGCGCTGGCTTCACACTCGGCTGGTGCTGCTGGTTTCTTGACCCGCACCGGTGGCTCTATTGGAACTTTCGGTGGGTCCCCTCGACATTGCTACCTTGCATAAATTTTGGACCATGCTTGAACAGCGGCAATGGGTGCTACCTTTGCGTTCACCGAGGCGGCGGTCGCAAATCAGCGAGAGACTGACGATGCACTTAACGGGCTTGCTGGTGGATGTGCCGCTGGATTCTTGGCAGGTATTCGCAGTACGTTTCACCATGCATTGCATCGTGACCTATTTGCATGTCTCACGCGTACCTTCTCATAGCGCGTTCCCTACCTATAGCTGTCGGCTCCTGTGCAGTGGTCGGTGGGGCCATGGCTACCTTTGACTATGCAGGGCAAATAGTCGGGGATACCGAAGATAAGAAGGAAGAGAAACGAAAGACGTTTTTCAAGACTCGACCAATATTTCACAAGCCTGTTCTCGATCCGTCTCCTGCCCCATCTTCAATAGAGTGAAAGTGATGTATCATCCCAAAACGCAGCTCTTAAATAGACCACTACACTTGTCTCATATGAATTTTCGGTGGCGTCAGGATTGCTTCAATTCCAAGAAATCTGTCGTCAAGTACCACACGGGCAACCCCGGTATATTGGGTTACTAGCCTAGTCCCCAGCACGCTCTTTCGTCAGCTCCTCGATGCGGGCGTAAACCTGTTCCTGGTGGGCTGCATAATAATCAGGCCATGAATTGGCAGACCTACATTGTTGCTGTGATGCAATCGCTTAGTTGAAAGGCTCAAAGTACAATGGCAATACATACGTGTTTCTCCAGTTCTTGCCACACGCGCTCATCGTCATCGTCATCACCACCCCCGCCCGAGGCAAAAAAATGAGTGATCACGTCAAAATCTTGCTGTTCCAGGTCCTCTTGAGACAGTTGGCTTGGATTTGGTGGAATATTGCCGTCCCCCCCGGCAGTGCCCAAGATACGCCGTTTGGAGGGCGCACCTTCATTTACTAACCCTTGTGATAAATTCTGTTTTACAGTCTCATTGTCACGTTTCCGCTTCGCAATGTTCGCCCGCTTTCTAACATCTTCTAGTGCACCTTTCAGTTTCTTGTCGACGTGAGCAGCCCACGATGCAGCAGTGTGATGAGGCATCTAAGTCGGGAACGTGAATTAAGTACACCTAGATCACAGGCGACACTTACTTTTTTGTATTGTTTGTTCACCAAAGCGGTGTTGGAAACAGTGGGGTCGCAAGTCAGGTGATGCTTGGCAAGGCGAAGGAAGTATTCATCCTCCACTTCAGTGAACAGGTATTTCCCATTCTTCATCAATCGGCGGGTCGCTGCAGCAGGAGGCGTCGGGGAACGTGATGTCGTTGAATCCTCTCGGTCCTCGACGGTAGGTTTAGACGGCGCGGACTTTGGTCCCTTCTTCGATTTCTTGTCCGTCAAAGGAGTCTCCCTGAACTTCTTACCTTCGCCGGCGGCCAGAGAAGATTTAGGCTCTACTACTTTGACCCGATGGGATAACGTCTCCGCAGTCTCGACCTTGATAGAAAAGGCATGCTGACGGCCTCGTTTCAGAGCTTTAACTTTCGCAACGGACTCAACAACATAGTCCGTTTCATCTAGCAGGGCACCTTCTTCGACACAGTCCGCCACAAAGGCAGCCAGGATTGGAGACTTGCCTAGAGCAATGGCTTCATTGAGAAGGCCTTGAAAGGTATCAGAACGAGCGAACAAGATCGAATAGTCGGCATCTGCAATATTGTTGACAATCTTCCCCTTGTTTTTCTACTAAATCCGTTGGTATCAAGTTTGTGGTAAGAAATGCTATCTAAACACACCTTGATGTTTGTGACCACGGTGTGACGACCATGGAGATCTACTTGTACAAAGAATCGCAACGACTGCCCAGACACAGACAAGAAAATTTCACCATGCTTTTTACGTGCAACGATATTTCGAGGTCGTGCACGTAGAGAAGCAGAGGAATATGTTGAATACGAATCGTCTGAAGCTTCCATGAGTTCATCAACTTCGGAATGTTCGGAAGAGTCCGTAGAGATTGCTCTCTCTTTCCCTTTACGCAACCGCTTCGGAGGTGGATTAGTAGGCTTGACAGCGGGCGGGCGCTTGCGAGATATGGATGGAGTTAACATTTCGTCTAGCGGACGACGGGAGGGATTGATACGCGATTTTCGTGTCACGGAACGATCCTCAGAAACTTCGGTACCAGACCCGTGCTTCCGGGAAGCGGTAGCAGTATTTCTGAGAAAGTGGTCCTGAGAGCTGGTCAAAGATGGGTCGATTCCGAGAGATTCAAATCTCCTAGTCGCTTGAAAGGTGGAGGTTGAGGGTGTAGGCCCAGGAGTGATTGGTCGCTCGGAGAACGTGGAGGTATGGGAATGAATTGGTGGTTGTGAAACGGGCAATTGATTCTGGCCAAACCAGCTAGACTGATCCATGTGTCGCACAACCTCCATTATGGTCATTATGGTCGCAAGATTCGGAGTTTGAAGGTTCACGCCATTCATGGATGTCGTGTTCGACGTCATCTGCATCATCGGGGACTGAACAGAAGGCAACGGAGTATGGGGCACGCTGGGAGCGTGGATTATTTGTGGTTGGTGTGATTGGGACGAAGGAAGGCCCCCATACGGAAATGGTTGAGTTTGCATCATTTGGGGCTGAGAGGAAGGATAGGGTTGCTGGGTAGCGAACGGTGCGTACGCGTAGGTATTCTGAGATTGGGATGGTTGCACGAATAAAGTAGGTTGGATATAGGGTAATGGTTGTGTAGCTGGTGGGGGCGCTAGTGGTATGTCGTCGTGGGTGTCTGCCATCGGTTCTTTGGAAAGGGTTGTGCCGACCATGGCTGGCTGTGCTATTGCAGGTGCCAGTAGTGGCAGTCCCGTGATGCGGGATGTATTGGACTCCGATCGGCTGAAGTCTGAACGTTGAACGACAGTGTTCTCGGGTCGTTGAGATGCGGAATCTACCGGAGTGACTCTGGGCGTTGGTAGTGGACTTCTTGTAAGTGTATCAGTAGACGGTGTTGCGAAAGAATTCGGCGACCGACTTTGTTACGAGTGCCTCAACTTCTTCAAGTTCGTCCTCGTCTACTACAACGCCGTCAATGGTAACGGGTTTCCCATCGTCTACTGTCATTGCGCCTCCCCAATTATCGGCTTCGAGCAAAGGCCGACCAACGCCTATGGATGCCCGGACCCAAGTGTATTCAAGCACCACCTTGCTTGCGTCATGACCCCATGTGCGGATGAGGCGTTTACCGCTCTCGGTTGTAGAGTCAACTAGAACGATAGCTGCCTCCTTGGCGTTGCTCACGACGAGTGCACCTGAGCTCTAGATGGATTCGGTGGAACCGGGGACACGGGATAGACATGAGGACAAGTTTGACATACCTTCAATGTTCTGACAAGTTTGGGACGACCCTCGAGTTCTACAGCCTGCAGATTGATTTTCAGCGGGTTACCCTGGGCATTGACAAGTATGCTCTGATGCTGAGCACTGGACTGTGTTGATGACAATTCCGAGAGTTCCATATGTTGTTGGGTACGAGCGCGCGGGCGACGTTACAATGATATTACCTAATATTATATATAATTGAGTTGCACGTGATCTAGCCCTGTGATCAATCCATAGTGCACACAGCCTCGGTCAAACATTTTATTGCATGGACACTATCATGGCATAACAGGGAGACAAAAGTATAACATGATGATGCCGAATTCGGAATATAATAGGTCTTCACCGGTAACTATAGAATGGATCAGCAAACGAGCCAGAAGCGCACAATGTAGACACACACCTCTTCTGCCTACGGGCACGGGCACCACCACCACCAAACTTCTTCGGTTCCATCCGTCTAGGATCTGCGATGAGCAACGTACGGTCGTACGCCACCAACTTTTTCTTCAACTCCATGGCGCTGTAAGCATCGATGTACTTGGAGTAGTATGCAACGACGGCCTTCGCGATAGCCTGACGGATGGCATACACCTGTGAGGTGTGTCCTCCACCCTTGACACGCACTCGGATGTCAAGAGGTGCAAAGGACTCTTCTCCTGCAACGAGAACTGGCTCGTAGATCTTGAAGCGGAGTATTTCGGGCTGGACAAGGTTGATAGGAGACCCATTGATACGGATGAGGCCACGACCCTCCTTTGCATGGGCTACCGCGGTAGCGGTCTGCAAAACACGCTGGGTAAGTGGATCTGTCGCCCGAGATTGCCTGCATCCCAGTGCGAACCTTCTTTTTACCGAAAGTTTGAACGGCCTTTGTCGACATTTTGCTGGTTTGTGGAGGAAACGCCGAGGTTGGGGCGATCTACAACGGGTGAGATCAGTCTGTGTTCGATAGTGAGCGCCGTCATCCAAGAGGAGAAAGTGGCATCCAGCACATTTCCCGGTATTTTGACCAGACATTCAGTGATCTGCATGTTCACCGCCTAGGAATGGATGGAGAAGAAGCAAGAAGATAAACGTACCGTACCGTCTCTGAGTCGGTTCAAGTGTTGCTGGTCTTTGCGTGCGCTGTCCACAGTGTGTCTTGAGGGCGATGATTCCCACGATCCATCTATGGTAATTTTAGTCTGCCGTTCACTTGTTCAACTCTACACAATGTTTTCAGCCTTTTGGCAAACAGCCCGACAAGCAAGTGCGGCTCCAGTCCTAAGGAGCACCCGTGCAACCATTCGGGCATGGACGTTCGCTACGGCCGTACCAGTCCATGGTCAAGAGTCCTCGACGGGAGAGCGTAGAGGTCCTTTTTCTCTCTTACTTGAGTTATTCTTTGCTGACTCGTGGCATCAGCTATCGATCTCGTTGAACCTGTTTTTCTCACATTGTCATCCCTTGAGGGAAAAAAGGCTAGAGACAAAGCAGTTGCTCTTGACCCAACCGTATTCAACCATCCCATCCGACACGATATCTTGCATCTCTGTGCCGTTCACCACCTGGATTCCCTCCGCCAAGGAAGCGCTAATACCAAGACGCGAGGGGAGGTCCGAGGATCCGGGAGGAAAATTCGACCTCAGAAGGGCACTGGGAGAGCACGTCTAGGAGATGGTCAAAGTCCTATGCTTCGCGGAGGGGGCGTCGCCTTCGGTCCAAAGCCACGCGATTTCAGTACAAAGCTCAATCGCAAGGTCATCGAGATGGGAATGAGGGTGGCATTGTCGGCGAAATTCAAAGAACAGAGACTAGGCGTCGTGCCTCGTATCAAGTGGTATTGTCACAAGACGATCACGTTCAAGAATCGACTTGAGACGCTCGGATGGAGAACGGGGACCCTGTTCGTTTCTGGCCAACCTCAGGTGGATCCTGCCATCCAACGCGCCGGAAGGAATTTGCGAGGACTGGAATTCAGGCACGTTGATGAGGTGAATGTATATGACCTCGTCAAGTGGCGAAGGGTGATATTGGATCTTCCTGCGGTTGCATTGCTAGAGTCGAAACTCGGTCGACAATTTGTTGGACGAGGCTAGTCGTAGTGTCTATGTATCGTAGTCATGTGCTGTGCGTTTACGCGGCCACGTGATGGACGCGTCCTCATTAATTGCGCTTTTGACCTTGCCATCGATGCAATACTAACAGTCATGTCTCAACCATCTCAGAACGAGGAACAGCAAGAAGATCATTCCCACTCAGGCCCTCTCCTCATCGCAAAACTAGAGGAAGCCGGAATACACGCCAATGACATCAAGAAACTCGCAGACGCCGGTCTTCATACCGTTGAAGCTGTCGCTTTTACACCCAAAAAGAACCTCATGGTTATTAAAGGTATATCAGACGCCAAGGCAGACAAGATTCTTGGTGAAGGCAAGTACTGGGCTGCGTCAGCTTGATCTGGTCCTGTGAATCACCACACGAGACTAGCCCAGAAAATCGTCCCACTTGGCTTCCAGAGTGCTACAGAAGTGCATGCCCGTCGTTCTGAGCTGGTACATATCACCACCGGCTCCAAACAGCTAGATGCTCTGCTGGGTGGTCCGTGAACACGCAATCGGCATCATATACTCTGCTGTCTGACTCGCATATAGGTGGCATCGAGACTGGTGCTATAACAGAATTATTTGGTGAATTCAGAACGGGAAAGTCCCAGTTATGCCACACGCTCTCGGTGACTTGTCAGCTCCCTGTCAGCATGGGAGGTGGGGAGGGCAAATGTTTGTATATCGACACCGAGGGAACTTTCCGTCCTACTCGTCTACTTGCCGTCGCTGAGAGGTATGGTCTCAATGGAGAAGAAGTATTGGACAATGTTGCGTATGCTCGCGCATATAATGCAGACCATCAGAATAGTCTGCTCACTAGCGCCAGTGCCCTCATGGCGGAGTCAAGGTGCCATGTGTATTCACCATGCTATGTCCTGACTCCTGATAATCGGTACCAGGTTCTGTCTTCTTATTGTCGACTCTTGCACAGCGCTGTATAGAACAGACTTTAGTGGTCGCGGAGAGCTTTCCGCTCGCCAGAATCACCTCGGAAAGTTCCTACGCACCCTTCAGCGGCTAGCTGACGAGGCAGGTTGCCTTGCTTGCTCGTGTGAAACGTGGCTTATGCGCTCGGTCCAGTTCGGCATCGCCGTCGTCGTCACAAATCAAGTCATGTCGAATCCTGATGCATCTGCTGGTCCATACGCTGCGAATGAGAAGAAACCCATTGGAGGCAATATTATGGCCCATGCTTCTACTACTCGGTCAGCAACTACTTTTTCTTGGTCATTGTTGCTCATTCTCTGCCAGCTTGCAACTCAAGAAAGCCCGCGGAAACACACGGACATGTAAGATTTACGATTCACCGTGTCTTCCAGAAATGGAGACTACGTTTGCTATCCTTTCCGGTGGAACAGGGGACCCTGAGGAAGAAAGCTGAGGATGTGGGGCTTTTGGAAGGCACACTTATTGGGAACCAATACAGTAAGGAATTTATAATGAATTCTCTTTGTTGTAAGCTTGGGATGCCATAGTCAGGATTCGCAAAATATCTTGGAGCGCATCCGTCTAAATGGACATGCGTAAAATTTTTGTGTAGATTACGTTAAACGATAAACCAGTTGAGTGGCATGGCATGTAGTAGTAGTAAGACCACCTGGCAGGTGGGTGTTATCACACCAACAGACGTGTTAGAATGTTCGCCTTGGTGTGGCTGATGGCCTCTTTGAGTTTATTGACATCCGAAGGGCTGACATCCGCAATGTCGGCCAGCAGGTAAGCGACGTCGCCCTTTGAGTCTGAGTACTGCTTCTCGACGTTGTATGGGGACAGGATATCGTTGACTTGTCTGAGCACGCCAGGCTGGTTGGTGTGAACGTGACAAACGCGGACATTATTGCCTTGTTCCGCAGTAATGGGGCGTAAGTCGACCTCTGGGAAGTTGACTGCCCCAAATGTAGAGCCGTAGTTGAGATAACGCGTCAGCGCCTGAGAGACTTCTTCCCCAATCATGCGCTGAGCCTCTTCGGTAGAACCACCGATGTGGGGGGTAAGGATCACGTTCGGAATACTGCGAAGAGTAGTAGCCCATGGATTGATCCGATCATCGAAAGGTGCACCATTTGATCCTGGCTCGGCGGGGTATACATCCAGCGCAGCGCCAGCGAGGTGTTCGGATGTGAGCGCATCAATCAGCGCTGGGATGTCAACAACACAACCGCGCGCATTGTTGATGAGATATGATCCCTCCTTCATCTGCTCGAGCTCCTGCTTCGAAATCATGTTGATGGTCTCGGGAAGCTCAGGGATGTGAAGGGTGACAAAATCAGCCTCAGCCAGGAATGCTGAAAGCGTTTCGACCTGACGGGCAGAGCCGAGAGGCATGATGTTGATCACATCGTAGAAGATGACGCGCATGCCAAGGGCCTCGGCAAGGACGGAGAGTTGTGCACCAATGTGTCCATATCCAACAATTCCGAGAGTCTTTCCACGAACCTCCCAGCACCCTTTGGACTGCTTGTTCCAGATGCCTGCACGCATCTCATGGGAACGTTGGGACCATTGCCGTGATAGTGCGATGATCTCGGAGATGACTAGCTCCGCGACTGATCGAGAATTGGAGAAAGGGGAGTTAAAGACAGGGATGCCAGTCTTGGCTGCGGTGATAAGATCAACCTGGTTGGTCCCAATGCAGAAACAACCGATGACAAGAAGCTAGAGAAGGATGGGGGGATGAGAAAGAGGACACGGTTGAATGGATGATGCATGCCTTTGTCGCCGCCTTGATGATTTTCTCTGTGATTCGAGTCTTGCTACGTATACCGACGGCGTGGTAGTGGGGAATTTTTTCTAGAAGCTCAGCCTCTGAAAAAGCAGTGGTGTAGTGATCGACATGGAAACCTTGGGATCTGAAGTAACGGACAGCATCTTGGCTGATGTTTTCTAGGAGGAGGAGCCTTAGGTCCTCGTTATCGGCGGGGTGGAGTACCTTTGGTTGTCTGATGGCATTGGGGGCTGCGAGGGAATCCCGGTGACGGAGTCTGTCTGAAAGGGACTGGGACGTCGGGGAGATGGACGCGGCGACGACCCGCGGAGAGGATGGCGGGATGGGGATGGGGATGGGCTGGGGAGCCATGTTGGGGGAACGGAAATAAGGGTGATTCAAGTTCATTTTTACGGTAGCCTCGGAGGAGTCAGTTGCAAGTTGCGGTGAATGTCACATTGCCTCCGGCGCCCATCATGCGCCTCTTCCTCCTCGATCACGGCGCTGGCAACGTCCAGAGCCTCGCAAACTCACTCACAAAGCTTGGCTACTCTGATTACAAGTGGATCAGAAACGCTCACGACTTCGCCGAGTTGCACGCGACTTCCGGTACACCTGTAAGTAATGATCAGCCCATTTCCATACCTGATGACCCCATCGCATCTCCTAGGCTCTCATATTTCCTGGCCAGGGTGCCTTCCACACTGCCATCCAGTCCTTGCACAACCATGGTCTGTTTGAGCCCCTTCAAAGGTACCTAGACTCCGGGAAACCATACTTTGGCATATGTGTCGGCATGCAGGTCCTCTTCGCATCTTCCGCCGAGTCCCCCGGCACTCAAGGACTGGGGACGATACCATGCCCAATGCTTCGGTTTGATGACACGGGCAAGGCAGTCCCTCACATGGGCTGGAACTCCCTGGAGTGCCTCGATCCCTCCCATCCGTCAGCTCTTGAGGGCGTCTCCTCTACCTCACACTATTATTTTGTTCACTCTTACTGTGCCAAGTACGATCCCTCCCATCCTGCTGCCCAGTGGGCGCATTCCACCACCCAATATGGACAGGAGGTCTTCATATCCACGGTGCGAAAGCATAATATCTTTGCTACCCAATTCCACCCCGAAAAGTCGGGCCCAGCGGGCCTGAATATCTTAAAGGCTTGGATTGAGCAATCTCGCAACGGACGTACCCTTGTTCCCCCACCCCTCTGTATACCTCGTCTTCCCAAGCTAAGAGACAAATTCACCAAGCGTATCATTGCATGTTTGGACGTCCGTGCCAATGATGATGGAGACCTCGTCGTCACAAAGGGCGATCAATATGATGTCCGCGAGAAAGTCTCCCCTTCCGGTGTCACCGCAGTCAGGACCGCTGGTGCAGTACGCAATCTCGGGAAGCCGGTCGCACTCGCCGATAAATACTATACATCAGGAGCAGATGAATTGTGCCTTCTTAACATCACCTCATTCCGTCACTCTCCTCTCCACGATCAGCCGATGCTTGCCGTCGTTCGCGTTGCCGCCGAGAAAGTCTTTGTTCCTCTCACTATCGGAGGTGGCATCAAGGACACCATCGATCCTGATGGTACCAAACGCTCCGCAGTCGAAGTAGCCGGAACATACTTCCGCGCTGGTGCTGATAAAGTTAGCATAGGCTCTGAGGCCGTCCACGCGGTCGAGAAGCTGCGCGCAGCGAACAATGTCGGTGACGGCACTAGCGCGATCGAGACCATATCGAACGTGTATGGTAACCAAGCTGTAGTCGTCTCGATTGATCCAAAACGGGTTTACGTGAACCCCGCGACATACGATGGGCCGTACAGAGACGAGCTCGTCTACGAGCAGGACGATAGTCCCGATCAGCGTGGCAAGGCTTGGTGGTATCAATGCACTGTCTCTGGAGGACGAGAAACCCGCCCAGTCTCGGTTGTAGAGTTGGCGAAAGGCGCACAGAAGCTCGGGGCCGGAGAGATCTTACTTAACAGCATTGACAGGGACGGAACTGGTCTTGGCTTTGACCATGACCTAATTCGGTTGGTGAAAAACGCTGTGTCGATCCCAGTTGTAGCCAGTAGTGGAGCAGGAGTCGAAGAACACTTTGTAAATGTGTTCAAGGAGACCAATGTAGAGTCCGCTCTAGCTGCCGGAATATTCCACCGGAAAGAGGTGAGGATAGAGGACGTGAAAAGGACCTTAGAAGAAGCGGGATTCAATAGTAGAATCATATAGACCTTGAATCAATTCAGGATTATTCTCATCAAGACCTTAAGATTAGCTCCCTGGAGGAAAGTTCACTAGTGAGCTCGAGCTTGATCAACAAGCAGAATACGAGTGCGTTACAGTATTAGATAAACATCGCAAATGTGTAGACCTACATACAACCTCGAATGAGGTGGGTATATGTAGATAATAGGTCACTGGGATGGATACAGGAAGCAGATGAAAGAGGGGAAGGAAACAGAGGGACAAATCGCAAAATCGTAATGACGGAAAAGTGGCATGGAATTGTCAGACATCGAAAAAAAAGGTAGGAAAACACGAGTCTAGAAAGATGAAACGCAACCTTGGAAGAAGACCTCCAAAGTACGGGCAGGAAAGAAAGAAAAGAAAAATGGGCAAAAGCCAAAGTGGGGTATGCTCTGAGGCGACAGCGCTTTATTTCGGCCCCCTGACAACGTCCTTGACCTTCTTCAACAAACTCGTCTTCCGACCAAGGCCAGCACCAGATCCGGGTGATCCAGGTATGCCGTCATAATCCGCATATCTGTCTTCACCTGATGGCGTGCGGGCCGTTGCTGGCGCATAAGGTGTCGCTGGGAGTTGTTTCTCCTTTCGCGGATCATCAATGTACACATAGGTTTCTGAGTTGTCTGACATTGGGGACATGTTCTCCTTCATGTTTCCGCGACGATCCGTATTAGTGCCGTTGCCCCCAGCGAAACGTCCAAGGAAAGAATTCTGTGGACGATGCGTGAGCCGAGGGGCGGGCTGATGCTGGTCTGCTGAAGTCGGGGAGGGTGGTTTTTCAACATCCTCGTAACCTACGGGTACGTTGGGGGAATCCCGCATCTTCCGGATACGTTGCATGAGAGACTTGGTACGTTTGGGTACTCCTGAGGGGGATCCGGGGCCGCTTTCTACATCAGACTGATGGGCATCATGTGCTTCTGGGACCATAATTGGCTGTGGGGGAGGCAGAGCGCCATGTCGGGGACGACGACCTTCTCTGTCGTTACGATCCTTGTCCCGTACCTGAGGTTGCCTGACGTCGTCATCTAGGTATTCTCTGTAGACCTCCCGGAGGTCACGACCGTCCTTGGAACGCCGCCCAATGGAGTGTTGTGGTGTGCCATGTCGAGAACCATGTCCCTCCCTACCGGCATAAATGGAGTTGGACGGAGTGTCGCCATCACGCCGAGCAGTGCCTCCGCCTGCAAAGAATTCCTCGAATGGCTCGGGCTCGTGGATTCCCCAAGCCTCTGCAATAGCATCTACTTTCTTCTTTGGGATATCATACGTGGGAGAAAATGCCCCCTTGTAGGCATCTGGAGGCGAGTAGGGGGATTCACCAGAGGGAAAGGTACCTTGGCCTGGCGGACTGCTCCAGGCGAGCATGGGTGCCTTGGTGCGATGACGGTTGCGAGAAGGCGCACAGGCATCGAAGGGACCATCGTGGTGAAACACTGGAAGGGAAGATTATGAGGGAAGATGGATGGGGAGGGGAGATGGGATTTTAAAAAGGACGTACTGGGCCCTACACCACTAAAATCGAGTCTGTCTATGACGTCTGCATGAACGGAACCCTTCTTGCCGCGGGGCTTTGCCTTTGCCTTTTCCAGGGCATTGGCGGCGTGCAAGACGGAGTCTTGAGACATGGAGCGGCGACCGTGGGTACGGGGAGCGCCTGCGGGCTGATTACTGTTTTGAACGGGGGGGGTGAGATTTTGTGTGGAGGAGAGAAGAAAGAGACGAACGCAACGACGGTCTGGCTGCGACCGGACCTGGTGCGAGAGGGCTGTTCTGAGGAGTTGAGCTGGACGGTTTCTCTGACTGCATCGAGGATGTTGTCACGATGGGGGGGTTGTTTATCTGTGGATGCCA